>WAAG01026549.1:0-17121 GCA_013390105.1 Tichodroma muraria | reverse complement strand
TGTGACCACTTCCCTGGGGAGTTTGGGGAGCTGGTTTCTTTTCTCTCTGGTCACCCAGAGAGGTTTTGGGAAGTGTGTCATCCCGCTATGACTCTCTGTGATGTTGTATGAATAAAACTGAATGGGACAATTGCACACCAGTGCTCATACTCAAAAGTAATGGAGGACACTTAAATCTTTAGAAATAATTTATTGAATTTATTGGAGATAAGGAAAGACCTAACATATCCCCAGTGTCCATATCACTCAAGTAAAAGGAGGAGGGTGTTCTGGCTTTCATGGTTAATACTCGGGTATGTTTTAACATACACATCTTCCTTTTCAAATTTTGCCAATAGATGGCATCTGCTACTATCTGGCAGAATTTTCTGTCCCTACTATTTCCTGCTCTTTTTGCTCTTTTTTTGGAGGCCAGGGGGCACAGATCCCCTGTTAGGAGGTTTCATATGATACTATTTCTTTTCTGCTTCACAACAATCTTGTTGTGATAACTTCATCCTCTGTTACTCCCATACTCAAACGGTCAAAATTGGGTGTGTGCAATTCAGACACAGTGACGTTTTAAAAGAATAGGATCCTGTCCCACTAACATGAGTTACGGAGCATGTGCTGCTATTAGGCTCTTAGTCCTGCCAGGAGATACACAGAATTAGGTGAGGGGAAATTTTGCCACAGAGACATACCTCAACAGTTGTTTTCTCTAAGATTGCTTTGCCTCAAGGATGTGATAAGCTGGTAGTATGTTCTTAGTCCCATGTGACTGTATTTCCTTTTGAAGGTGAAAAACCTAATAACTGAAAGAAGTCAACTACATGTTGCCTGATAACTAATGCAGTACTACCTAACTTTTTTATGTTTGTGAAGTTTTATTCCCACCCTTCCCTCTTCTTCTCCCTAGGTCCCTGCTGTTGCTTCTTTCCTGCTCCTGCATTACCAAACTTCCTCTTCTATTACCAAACTCTTCCTCCTCTATTACCAAACTTCTTCCCCACCCACTGCTGCATGTATCACTGGCACCATAGCCAAGCTAAGCAGCCCAGCAGAGCTGTTCAGTACAGACTGGCCATTCTGTGTCCCATCTTCTAGTGGGCTTTATTTGGCATGTCAGCAGGCATTTACAGGCAACTGAAGAGCTGGAGGTAGAACATGTGAGGTCCCCTCATCTCTGAGCCTGATCTCCTCAGCTGCCTCCTATTTCAATAGCAGAAATACAATACAATAGTTCTTGTAAATCTGTAGCTGGATACACTATGGAAAAACAGGACATGCTCCTGATAGTCCCCCTTCTTACTGGGTCTGGGTTTAGGCTCTGCCTTGCTTAGTCTTATCTTGTCGTCAAGATACTGTACAGAGAAGTTCATCAAGATTCTGAGGCGTGGATGTTCTCCAGAGAGAAGATAGGTCTAACAGTCTTTAGATGAATGTTTTCCTTCTTCATGCTATTCTTACACAATATTAACAGTCAGTGACTTTTCTACATTGAGAATTCTGCTTCCTGATAATTTCTGGTGTACAGTGTGGCCCTTTAGGCTACAAACTGTTAGATCTACTGGAGAGATGACCTGACTCTTCACAATTGAGTCTCTTGAGCAAATATTTTAAATTTTTGAACAAATATTTGAAAAGTGACTCTTATGTCAAGTAGGCAACTTTCATTTATCTTTCCAAATATAAATACTATTTTTTTAAAGTACAGCTTTAAGCCACATAAAGTTGTGTTTAAATATGCCGTGTTTACTTTTTAGGGAGATTTACTAAATAGAGTGAAGTGTGCTGTCATTCCTTTTTCACATTAGCCAAAGCACCAGCATACTCAAAAAATGTATTCAGATTTTTCTTAGACTGTTGTTAAATATCTGGAAAAGTCCAAGTCCTGCTCTCAGTTTCTCATCATTTTCTGTGCATGTCTGGCCATTTTCCTTTAGTGAAACAGAACATGCTCAGTGTTAGCTTTTGGCAAGCCTTCTGAAAGCAATTAAGTTCTGGCAGCCTTTCTCTTCAGTGCTCACTGCAGTGTGTCTCATGCTCTCACAGAAGTAAGCTAGCAGAAGAAGTGTGCTCCTGGTCTGGAACACTGGATTTTCCATCATCTGCTATGTAGCAATTCTTCGTGGCCTCTCTTTTAGTGTTCATCCTGATTTACGTCGTGCCCAAGCCCATTGCACTTGAGTTCTTGCTTTATCACTGCCCATGTTCCATCTCAGTGTTTTAGTTTTTTACTTTACTAACACATGCAGGAGAGAACTTTTGAGTGGTAGTAGTTTGCCTCTTATGGTGCAAGACACTTGCATAACTGAAGGCACTTTATTGCAGGGTAAAGACCTTTTTAAGAGGTAGGTTGAAGTCCAGGGAGGTGAAGTGAAGGAAGCAAATATCAGTTTGGCAGAATCCAGGTCACCCCATTCTCTAATGTGCTGTTACATATGGCTTCTTTTCAGTCCAGACAGTAAAGAACACTGCAGCAATGTTCTTCACTGTTTTGCTGACCAAGGCATACATTTTTTTCTGAAATTATTATGGGCTGAATAAAGGGCTGGGATTCAAGCAGTCTCAGATATGTCTACTCATGCCTCAGCCAACAATTCAAATAATTTTGGACCAGTGATTTTACCATGGACAGACTTGCCATGGAAAGTAGATAAGGAGACTTCAGTCACAAGCTGCATTATCTTTCCTTACAAGATCTTCCTGAAGGTCTGGAGGTCCATTAGTTCATACTAGTAAGAATATGCTGGGGGTAGGTAACTAAACAATTTGGAGGTTTTCTGTACACAGAGTGCTACTTTTTCTGTTAACTTCTGTCTTGCTGTCTGTCTTTGGAGCCTTCTGCATTTAACTACTTAGGCATTTACTGCAAAACCCCAAGAGAGGGTATGCATAGCTTTTTACAGCCAGTTTAATTCCAGTGCTTGCTCACACACTGTGGAAACCTGACAGAATGTGAATGTGTGTTTTCTTTTTCTTTTTTTTTTTTCTTCCCCTTTACCCAGAGTAGATAATATTGAAATATTTTGTCCTTTGCCCTGAAGGCACTCTGCCTGCCTTATGAAGCCAGGCAGCATGTGTTATGTCTGGAACTCTTGCATTTGATGTTTACTTGTGCTCCACAGAGTCAGCCAGGGCCTCGTTTTGTGACCAGAAGGCAGAACTGCACGGCGCGTACCAGTGGCCCCGCTATGACGTGTACAACCCCTTCTACCTGGAGCATCGGGTTTCGCCAGATCTCCTCAGGCGCTTCCAAGCAAAATCAGAGAGCAGGAAATTATATGGATCAGGTGAGAAGGACCACACCCTTGCTTCTCTGTCTTCCTCCCTTTTTCAGGGTTTATAGGTAAGAGGAATAAAAGCCGAAGACTCGTTTGGTTACAGCAGTTCTCAAGCCGGTCGGTGTGCTATGGACACTCCTTGCTTGGTGAATCGATCTGCAGAGCCAGCTCTGCATAATTTTCAGCTGCACTTAAGCCCCTAAAAGGCATTTTGTTTTTCAGGGGCTTAACAAGGCTTGCATGCATCACACAAAGGTAGAGAAATTGGCAAAGCAAGATATCGTAGCTGCCTCTGATCCAGACTAGAAAGCAGTACTGGAGATTTCAGCTACCAATAAGAGGAGTAAGGGAGATGGAAAAAGGATGCCAGGCAGTATGTTGAGTAGGAAAAAGGTTGCCAGGTCAGTATGTAGGAGTGCCTGAGGAGTACATATATGGGGAGAGGAACAAGCACCAAAAATCGTTCAGGAGCAGGTAAGAACAGGTGCAAAATGGAGCATGATGCTATGTGCCAACTTTTTCATAGTTTGCTTCTGAAGCTGCAGCAATGTCCCCGCTTCTCAGTGTGCGTAAGAATGAGGGAGGGCTGAGAGATAGCAAAAGTTTAGATAGAAAATGCTTGGCTACCTAGGTAAAAATTGTCTTCTGTGCTGTTTGTTGGTGTATGTATCCTGTAATGAATTCTCTTCAGACTGAAGTAAATGACTAGTTGTTGCTTGTGATTGCTAAGGCAAATGCATTCAGAAAACTCAAACCCTCCAGGAGAGGTACATGCTCTCCATGAAATCGGAAGCTGGCAACAACTTGCATTTTTAAAGCTGTTTTATTTATAATAAAAGTATAAATAGGTGTAGCGTTCTTGTTTTCAGCTGGGGGAAAATGTATCAGTCTGTCCTGTTTTAAAATAATTCTGAATCACCATAGAGACTACATGAAAAGACTATTCCATATATTTTTTTAAGAGAACAAAACACACGTAGAATTTTAGCGGCCTTCAACACATACGGTTTTTCCAGGCTTTGTAAGCACCTGTGGTGGGAGCCAAATGGGTTTTATTAAACTGTCTTGAAAATCTTCCCTTCAGTTCATCATCTCTTTTTCCAATTTTTCTTCAAGCGAAGTGAACACTTTACTAGTTTTGTCTTAGTAAGTTTAAACACAAGAAAGGTTATTCCATTTTATCTACAGTACAGTTCTAAAATGCCTTTTTCCTCCGGAGTTTTTTCACAGCTGTTTCAGAACTTAGAACTTCATGTGCATCTATAGATTATTAAAGCAAAACTCTAAGCCTAGTTTGTCACAGCGAGTGCTGTGATATTTTTCACGTGTGGGGGTTTAGAACTACAGAATGTGTTTATTTGGAAGGTACAAATTAAAATCTTGAATTTTAGTGTGAAACCCCTTCTCTTCATCTTAAGAAAAAAACCAACACAAAACCAAACTGAAAAGTAAATTTATTAATGTTTTTCTGAGATTCTACTTATTATTGGTAAACAACATAATTTTATGATTAAAATCTTTCTGCTTTTGTATATTTTTACAGACAAATTTTTTGTATAAAAATTGACATTTTTTTCATTAAAAATTTAATTTTTTGAAAAAGACACCATCTCTTCACCCCTGCCCCAACCCCGTGTTCCTGGAAAACGTTACTAGAAGCAGCAGATCATACTGTCTTTAAACCATTTTGGTCACTTGTCATCTGTGGGATTGAGCAGATAAACTCCAGCAGTTTGTGAAAGTTATTCTTAGTTGTTTTTTTTTTCCCTAGCAATGATGCTAATGTGATTTTTATTGTTCTCTTTGTCTTATTAGTTAGTGATTTAAGACCCAGTGCTTTGCCTGGATCCCTTGATGTAAGTCGTTCGATGTTTGATCTCAGGAGCCCACCTCACCGATTCGTGAAGGTGAGTTCCCCTTGTAACCAAGGTTATGCTGAAAGTTCAGCTTACTCAGTGTATCTGTTCCCTTGCATTATGTTTCAAAGTAAACGCTGGAGGGCATTGCACTGTACACTGGGAGGACTAGAGGGAAAATTTCAACATCTTGACCGACTCCAAGAGGCTTTTTCCTGGTATCTCCTCTGACATTTGCTGTTCTGGCCCAGCAGGGCTGTTGAGAAATCCAAGCAGGCTGTTAGGCAGGACAGGACAGCATGTCATGGTTCATCATCTTGTGGTTTCTCCCATCAGTTGAAAAGTGGAACACTGGAAGTTTCCATTTACACAAAACACTGCTTTTATTTATTTCTTCTATAATAATCAGGTCTTACATAACAATGAAACTGTGTATATATTCATAAGCAAAAAAAATCTCTGTTGGTCAGATGGGTCCTCTATTAGCTCATTGCATCAAAATAGTAATTGCATGCTGCTGGATCAAGAACCTAGTAAGGAATGCAGCAATTATTTGTATTGGAGAATTTAGTTTTCGTTATACCTTGTCTCATGGTATAATCTCTAGGTTGTGCATCTGTTGCTCTGAATTAAGTGATTCCTTTTCTCCTGTCCCTAGAGATATGATTCAGTCTCCAGTGTACCTAGCAGCATCTCTTCCAGGAAGGATTCGCAAGGAAGTAACAGGAGTCTGGGTAATGTTTTGTTTGTTTACCTTGTAATGAAATATTTCCCTTTGCACATAAAACATTAAGCTGCTTCTACTCTGCTGTTGATGTTTTTGTTTGGTTTGGGGTTTTTTTTTTGAGATGAATCTAACTAGCAGGTCAGCTGGAGATGACTTGGCAATTTGAAATTAGGAGTTTTGGATTTGCACTGTCCTGTTGTCTGGAGATTGAGCAAATGAGACTTTGAGAAGTTCTCATGCTTTTGAGAAATTCATACTTGGATTTACTACCCAAGTGAACTAAGAAATTACAGACACCATGTTAGGAGAGAATGCAGCACTAGGTCCCAGGTCTAGTCTTTTTTTCATGTATCAGTATTTTTCTGTGTGAAGTGCCTGAAATCCAATACCCATATTACACTGGTAATTAGACAAGAATATTGCATGCAAACACAGTATCCTTATTTATGAAAGAATGCTGAAGAAGTGGAGATACGGAAAAATAAACCCTCAAAAATTAATCAAGTCCCCACAAAAGTCAGCCTGCTATAAATCAAGGTTTGACCCAGTCTTCTAAAAGAAGACTGAGGCAGTATCCTGGTACCAGTCATGACAGAGAAATGCTGGATATTAAATGGCTCTTCTGACTTGGAGACAGCATAATAGTGAAATGTTTACTAGACTGGAATTGAAATTTGAGAAAGATAAAGAAGAAGCCAATTAATAAACTTAACAGTGAAAGAGATTAAGGGAAGTAATAGGATATAAATGTGTTCTGGGTGTCTAGGGAACATGCTTTTTTTCTTTCTAAAAGTTGTCTGAGTATAACACAAGTTATTAAATTCAGTAGAGATAACCCAGGCACATGGTGTGATTCTTGGTGTGGTCTCCTGTGCAGGGCCAGAAACTGGACTTCTATGATCCTTAAAGGTCCCTTACAATTCAGGATATTCTATGATTACATAATTCTATTCCATGAAATGTGAAGGCTTTTAGCCATACAGAAGATCAGGTTACTGGACTTGGTGCATATTTTGTCCTTGAAATGTAGGTGTTAAAATATTTCAAGCTTATTTTGAGAAAAGTTTGCGAAGATAAGCAGTCGACCTACTAATGAGTTCCCTTATTTCTGGAGTAAACTTTTAAGATACTGCATTACTTCTAAAAGTATTAATTGTCTTTCTTCCATAGATACTATTACATTATCAGGTGATGAACGAGACTTTGGAAGACTGAATGTGAAATTGTGTTATGTTTCCTCTGTAGAACAGATTTGGATCACAGTTTTACATGTAAGCAAATATAAATAAGTTGGTTATTTATTCAAATAATGACTGTTCAATAGCCAATGACTATTCTACTATAATTAGTGTTAATTGTAATAAAATTTGTTTCTCTGTTACTTCAGTGACTAATTTTAGGAGAAAGATAAAATTATTTGTAAGTGTTAATATAAACAAAGTTCAGTCAAATGTCAGTGAGGCTTCGAAGCACCTTCCTCTCCTTTAATTTTTTTTCTGTTGCAATCTCTGTTCTACTGCAGTCAATAAGAAGAAATAGTATATATCTCCTTATGTTACTATACCTATGTTAACATATGTTCCAGTTGTGAAGTGAGGAACTATTCAGCACAGATTAGAAATCTGAGCTGGTCACAGGTTGGTCCTGCTATGGACATTTTCCTGTGGAAATTTGTAAATGGGAGCAGCTGTGGAGGTACCATTTGAGTGACTTCTGTGATTCTATAACTTTAAATCTAACAGTTCCTTCAGGCAAGAACCCTAATAAAACTTTGAGGACAGGTGGCTTCTTGAGGCTTTTGTGTCAGCCAACGTGATACTGTTATGCTGGTTCTTTTACATGCATAGGGGAACTGTGAATAATTTTCAGGCAACTGAACTTTGAGTAGACAGAAACCTTGTAACTACATCAAATGGTCAGTCTTGCCTTGTCTAAACTGACTGTTTTCAATGTTGCAGTGCAAAGACCTGAGCTGGCCCTCTAGCTGTGGGGAAAATCCTCGTATCTGTGTCAAGGGAATTCTTACATTGCCCAAGCCAGTGCATTTCAAATCTTCTGCCAAGGAGGGCTGCAATGTAAGTAGAGGCATGCAAAATACTGAGAAACATTTTTCCCCACAAAAAAAACAATGTGACATGTAAATGGATTTTTAAAATGGACCAAACATCCACTCCGGTGCCGTATTTGCTGTGTTAACTGCCCAGGTGTGTTTTGCTTCCTCCAACTTCTCAAAATCCTAGTAAAAGCCTTATTCCACTTCCTCCCCCTGTATCCTGTCCTGCATTGTACTCTTGCCCTCCTCTCACAAGCTGGCAGGATAGATATGCTCATAGGGGACTGAACCACGAGCTGCTGGCCGTGGCACCTCCGTGGTGAGGGACCAGAGGAAGACTGGGCATACCTGTAGGTGCACACTCATCCCAGGGAAGGTAGCTGAGGTACTGCCTCTCATCTGGCAGGAGACAATATTCACACTTTGTCTCCACAGAAGATAGTAAAAACTGGTCACATGGGACAAGAGTCCTGATAGTGGCAGTAAAGGAATATTAAGGGAGTGGAATGTAAAGCAACATAAATCTCCTATAATGTAAGCCAAAAGTGAAAGAAAATAAAATAGCTGGAGAGAGTGTAGCAGAAGGTTAGAGAATCTGTTATGACAATGTGTGTGTGTGCTGCTGTAAAGCTCCAGAAGAGATGGCCACAACTTGTTATGCTAGTGAAAAATAATCCAGAACTTTGGCTCTGTCAGGGTGTGACAATGTGGGGGTGAGTGTGTGGACTTTGCACTATGAAAGCACACTTTTCCATGGCAACCTAAAGAGGTAGTCAGGAGCAGTGGCTATAGAACCAGGATGCCTTGGTTTCTAGGGTTTGGACCCAGTGGGTTTCTCTTAAAATTATGATGTTACTCATCTGTTTTTCTTTCTAGGACATTGAATTTATGGAAACTTTTGTTTTTGCTATTAAACTGCAAAGCCTGCAGGCTGTCAGATTGGTATTTAAAATCCAGACACAGACTCCCAGGAAAAAAACTATTGGAGAATGTTCCTTGGCACTGCGGGAGCTGAGCTCACAGGAGTCGAATCATTGGCTGGATATATCTCCTCCTTCCAAAGCACCTGTAAGTGCCAATACTGTGAAAGTATGTTCTTATCTCACCAAGAAAGGGTTGCTGGAAATGAAAGTAAAACAATTCAGTAGTAAAAACTAGAGAGAGTTTGTGGGTTTTTTTTTTTCCTTTACCCTACTTCCTTGGAGAAAGGCATTTTGATGGGGAAAAAATGCAGACTTTTGAACTGTGCACATAGCTGTTCTGGTCATAAACTGCAGATGTTTCTAGGAAAAAATCTAGAGCAAGCTCTTCCACACCATAGCTCACAGCTTGAGGGAGGGACATTCTGGGGAAATGTTCAGCTAAGAACACCGGGTAATTGTCTTTTCTGACCAAAAAAGCATCAGAAGATCTTTAGGACTCACAGCAAGAGCTCAGAGCAAATGGAATCTGCTTTTGTTATGGAAGAAAAGTGCTAAGATCTTCAGTGGCCTGAAACTGCAAAGACAGCCATATATTTAATGTTCAGATTGCATGCTGTGAAGTAATAATTCAGACAGTTCATTTCCATTAGTGTAATTAGAAGCAGGTGGTTTTTGCAGTGGGATTTCCTTTTCCCCTACCCTCACTTTGTTTGTTTCTTTTATAGATTGTGTCTAGACATTTGTATTTTCAACAAATTAAACTTGAATTAGCAATTCAAAAGCAAATTTTATTTAAGTGTGTCTGAGTAATATGAATGATACTCTTGATTTCTAACGAAAAAGTAAGTTACAAGTAAGTTACATTTGATATTTTTTAGTTCTAATTTGAATAACCATATTGCTTCAAAAGTATGACAGAGGAAGCTGGTTTAGAAAGCATTTCATCTCAGTGCAAATTTCTGAATCATCTCATAGTTTCTCAGTCTGTGTTGGCTTTCTCCACCATTATATCTGAGAGCCCTCCAGACGCTCTGGGATTCCTCCCTGCAGTACCCTGTGAGGCAGCAAACACTACCCTCTCTGCCAGTAGAAAGCCAAAGCTCAGAGTCGACTAAGTGGCTTCCTTGCAGAGTTACACAGAAATTTTGTGGCTGAGCTACAAAGAGAATTTGGGTCTCTTTGATGAACTGGGGCCTAGCTTTTCTTTATCTAATCTGTTGCTCTATTGCTTAGTGCATTTTAGTTCATTGAAGTGCATTAAAACTTGAAGGCAACAAAGACTAGCAGAGTCCATTCAAATTAAGGCTGTCAGGAAAGGTGGGTCTCTATTGGCCTTTTCCTGCTGCTCTTACAGTGTTCTGAGGACATTAGAGTGTGACAGGAGGGCAAAGTGGATGACTCAGTGCAACTTTGCCACCGGCAAAAATTCTAAAAAGCCCCACAAGAATCAGACTGGAGATCTTGATACATACTCTGTGTAGTTATGTGTGGCAGTGGTGCATGTGTGTAGGCATGTAAAACATGAGTACTCTCATAACAGAGGATACTACACAGAATTCAGTCACCCTAATGTCATGCTACTCATGACATTAAGTGTCAGGGCTTTATATCTATAGAAAACATTGCTTATATTTCCATATTGCAAAATTCAAACGTGTGGGAGGGGAACTCCAAAGGTTTTTGTGTGAGTGGAGCTTATGTGCTCTCTCACTTCCACACCCAGATTTAGTGAAGTTGCAATGGCACATCTGGTTTCCGCTGTATGTGTCTGCTCCTACCACTGCAGAATCTGTACCAGGTGAAAACTGAGGACTAGGTGATTTGCCCAGTATCCCTGGCTGCAGCCACAAGGGCCATATGTGCACCACATAAGCAGCTCATCAGTGGAGCACATGTACTGCAGCTATGACAAGTGCAAGATGCACTTATTGTGCATCTGCAGGTTCTGTATGCAACACATGCTTATATTTCTGTCCAGGAAATCCCAGATAGAAATGTGGGAGCCCAACATATGACAAAATTCCTGTGTTTCCTGAGTTTATAAGCAACTTAATCCAGATGTTATGGCAGCATTCTTCTGCTTGTAGGTGTGCCGTGCAGAACTTCAGATAGGAACTTGTTTTCAAGCAATAAACAGGAGGATACAGTTACAGATTCTTGAAGCACAAAACCTTCCTGTTTCATCTGCACCACTGTCTTCAAGTAAGTTACATCAGCTGTTTCATGCCTCCTGTCTGAAAGCATTTGTAACAGGTAAATTGCTGCTCGAATGGGTTGGCAATTCATAGCATTCTTTACAAACCTCAGACTAACATATTGTGTGGTAGATTTCCATTGCCAAGGCTTGTTTCCCCAGATGTCTTACTTGATTCCATTTTGTTTGGTTTGAAGATGTGTGTTTATGTATTTTGGAAGGTTTTTATCCCAGAGTTAATCCCGACATACAAGAGCATTAGCTTGCACTTGCTGTTTGGACACTGTTAATCAGTTCAATATTACCGAACATATTCTGTTTGTATGACTAGTCAGGATAGCTATTGTAGAGTTCTTTTTGGCCAGACTTTTGAGAAATTGATGCAGTTTGAAGCATACATATTGATTTTGTTGGTTCCTTTTTGGGTGTGTTGTGAGTAACCCTTTGTGTGCTATGGCTTTTTCCTTCCCTTCTGTGCTAGATTTCTTCGTGAAAGTTGGAATGTTTAGTACAGAAGGGATCATCTATAAAAAGAAGACTCGCCTTCTGAAGTCCACTAATGGCCAAGTGAAGTGGGGAGAAATGATGGTTTTTCCAGTCAGCCAAGCAGAACAAGGAATTAGCTTTCTCATCAAGCTCTACAGCAAAAGCTCAGTGAGAAGAAAACACTTCCTAGGACAGGTTGGTTTCTGCTAAATAGGCTGATACCCTTTACTTAAAATCCAGTTCCACAGGTTTCTCGGTATTAATTTTAAGATACTTTAAATGAGGTGACATATAACAAAATAGTAAATTTTACTAAACTCTTCTGTATGTAATCCAAGCAAAAATGATGCTGGGCTCTTAAAAGTGAACCAGCATGAGAATGGGAGTTGACATTGGATTTTTCTTTCAAAAAGAAATCCTAAATTCAGTTTTGTGTGGAGTATTACTATGTGACAGATTCCTTCCAAGAGATATAGGATCTCCTGGTTGCCTTTAGCTTTCTAAAGAAAAACATAGCACCCACAGGAGCTCCATAACCTAGGATGTGCTGTACAGCAAGGGGGTTTTGGCTTACCATAACAATACACTCACAACAGGGTGTGTAAAAGGAAATATCAACAGCTACAATGAGACTCCTTTCCTGGGTAAAACAATGCTGAAATCAGTACAATAATCTATGTACGATCAAGTAATAGTATAAATGTCCAAACACAAAATATTTTTAGTTTGTTTTTAGTTAACAGATACAACTTCAGGAGTATCTCTTTGAAAGCATTCGTGTGATCATATTTATTTAACCCCCATAAAACTTAGTAGTCTGGTCTCATTATTCTGTCCACCCTCTTCCCCTTCTTGTTCTGATTTACCGTCATCCTGTCCTTTCTGTCTCTATTCTTCTTGGTATAGTGAGCCATAGCTGTTCTTAATGCTCTGTGCTTTTCCTGACCCAGTTAGATGCAGTAACAGAATTTTAATAAATTCATAAATTAATAATGTAGACTTGATTCTGAGACCCCAGCTGTAACGTCTCATGTCAGATGGAGGACTGTGCTGTCCTTAGGTACAAAAAAATGTTCCTGTCCTATTCTGGTGATGTTTCTTGTGCCTGCTGAAGACATACAGCTACAGGAGATGCTCATGTGCTATAAGATACAGAAATGATGTGCCAGCAAGAGTTATGTGGAGTTCTTCCATTTTTTTGTAGCCTTATGTTGCACATGTCCCATCTTCCTGTTGGTGGAATCAGATTTGAAATAGGAAAAAAACCCCAAATTTCTTAGATGTACTGCCTTGGGGGGAAAATAACTGAGTATGATTTTGCAGTCATCTAGCAATATATGAGGTAATCTCAATCTGTTGAGTTACATTTAATTGTGGATCTTATTTTTAGGGGGAGGAAAACTTGTGCTCCTTAGAGGTTATTTGGAAAAGGTTGTTTCAGCTTATAAAGGCAGACATTGCCACATAATACATGAATACATAAAATATGGCTCAGGGAAAAATGTACTTTGAGCAATTGGCTGGGTAGCTGGAAAAAAATGAATATAGCTGGATCTATTAACTTTGTTCTTCAGAGAATGGTGTTTAATTGGATGCTATTCTAAGCAGACAATACTTAGATTAGGCTGCTTTTACAGGCATGTCTTTTATCATGAACAAGATGTACATTGAATCTCAGTGGATGAAACATCAGTTGTCTGTGGTATTCTGGAAGACATTATTCTCACTTCTTGAGGACTCATGCCCCAGCAGTATAGGCTAAATGTACTTCATGGTCAAGGTTTCTGAGAAGTCTTAAAAGGACTCTTTCTTGGAAGCCTTGAGGAAATAAGAGTCCTGTAAATAATGTTACCTACTTACATAAGCAGAATTCTTTTGGCAATGGAGGCTGGTGATAATGTTAAGGGGGAAAATTTCCTACTTGTACTTCATTTCCTCATTTAATGGCCACTATCCACTTACTGAATACTGAGAAGAAACGGACTCTTACTACGTGACTATGTGTGGTATGGGCACGTTAGTAACCTCTGTGGAATGCAGGTTTGGCCCTGGCTGTGGGAGTGTGCAATTTTAAATGCTCATGAAAATGCTGGACAGCTCGTGCCGGATGCTGCACGGCTTGGAGCCAGCTGCATCCGAGCACACAGAGCCGCCGCTGGCCTGGGGAGCCCTGACCCCAGCATGTGCATTTGAACACAGCAAGGAATGCTTCTCTTAAAACATCTTGTTAAGTACAGAAACATTATTATGTAGTGGGTTCTCTAAACTATTTTAGAGGCTAAATTCAAGTGCAGACTCCCTGTGTTCCCAGCTGAAAGCCAAAATGTTAGGACTAGCAGAACTGGCTTTGGTCACAGTCTGTATGTTGTATCTTGTTCTACACTTTTATGGTATTTATTTGGAACTAATAAATGTTGGGGTTTGTTATATCAGGTAAACTAATTTTCTTTTTCCCCCTCTTAATGCAGATCTGGTTAAGTTCTGATAGCAGCAACAGCGAAGCAGTAGAGCAGTGGAAAGATACCATTGCAAACCCTGAAAAAGTAGTTGTTAAATGGTACAGCATTGGCCCATCTTGAAGACTGGAGATGAAATTCAGAACTGATTTTTCTACAGAAATTCATATGCTGTCTAAAATAGTATAAATAAAAAGAAAGATATTGTCTATGCAAGTTCTTCAGACGTTCTCCACTGCATCATGCCTCTGTGGAAAGAGGGAAAATTCAGTTTCACCAAGAGAAATACTGGCTAAATACTATTAAAAAGAAGACTTAGGAACTGGAAAAAGTGCTCATTTGATTTCACAAAATCCATCTTGAAAAGAAGATGTTTGCCCCTTTTGGACTTCATAAAAGCACAGAAACTCAATTTTGGAGAGAAGCAGCTTGAGTCAACTCTGTTGCACTAGCCACTGTCATCATGCTCATCTGCAGTGTTGTCTTTGGCAGACTCCAAAGTCCAGGGTATGGGTTTTGTCAGTGGCTTGATTCTAGGTACTTGTGAGCCTCTGGGGTTGTTGACACCATTGGATCAGAATAACAATATCAATGTGCCTGAGCAAGTGGGGAAACTGGCAGCAGGAGAAGGCATAAAGGGAAGTACACAATAAGGCAGTACACACTGGGTTTTCTAATCTCCATTTTGGAAGAAGGGTTGTTCAGAAGGCTGTAGCTTGAGCTTTCCCCCATCCTTTTCTCAAAACAGAGAGATAGAAAGATAAAAGTTCCTCTGACTTAGTGATCTTTACAAGAGGGGCCCTCCAGACTTGCTCTGTTTGGGTAAATTCTGGCTGGAATCAATGGAACAGTACAAAGAGGCAATGACCCTGCCTAGGATCAGAGCTGGTGTATTTAGATTGCTTTCTTATATGGAATACTTATATGAAACCACTTCCTATCTAGTCAACATGCTGTAGCATTTGCTTACATTGCCGAAACACAGGCTAACATATACAAAGGAGTAAGCAAAGATTTACTGACTTATGTGCTTTTTGATATTAATTAAAATGCAGCACTGTAAGGGATCCAGACTGTGTTTAAAGGATGGGCTGCTACTGCAGAAATATTTGTTACATGTCTAGGATGCTAAAAAATTATGTGTGGGAGTACATTTTTATTACTTGTTTCTAGTAAGAAGAAATTACCATATTTTTTATTGCAAATTGTATTTTTCCAACAAAATCCTAAGATAATATTTTCTATTAGTTGCCATATTTTCAGGTGTTTATTCACAGTTATTTAATACCAAGTATATAATTGATGATGTATAAATCTAAAAGCACAGACTTTTTTGCACTACTTCAACTACCTGATTAAAAATACATACATATTTCATTAACTCCACTGCTTACATATTTACTGTTGGCTGTCTGGATTGTACAAATATGTATATTTGTACTGAACACATCTACCTTTCTTCATAACTTGGATCCGATTCCACCATGTGACAGGAACTAGAGTGGCAGTGAGAGCACTCACTGCTGGAAGGCAGTGGAACATGGGGAGCAGAGAAAACGCTGTAACAGGAAAGCACATGCTCTTCAAGCATACAGTCAGAGCATCTTTATTTCAAGTTTTTTGTCTTTGAGTGTCAGGAAAAAATGGAATCGCTTAGAATTATTTTTTTTCATCAGTTTATAATTGAAACTTTTGAAACTTCAACCATCCAGATTGTTGTGGTTTAAATTTAATATTTTGAAAACAGATGGATTTTCACGGACTCGTACATATTCTGCTTTTCAACCAGTCATTCTAGAAGAACTGAAAAAAGGTTTTGCATGTTACTTGGAGAACAAACATTGGTTCTAGCCCTTACTCTTTGCAAGGCTCCCAGTAGGCCCAGAGGATCTTGACTGATACTGATAATTTTCAGCCACTTAAAACAGTTGGGAGAAGCCTGGCCTGCTGGGTAAAAGGAAAAAAGGAAGTGGGCTGAACTGATATTTTTGGAGTATCTTTATTTGAATACATGGATCTTTTTTAATCATTGTGGCTGAACATTTCATTCATTGTGGCAATAAACAAAAGTGCAAACTGTTTCCTGATGCAGAATGCTGTTCTGTTTAAAAGAGAGGACAGGGAATATCCCAGTGTTCTGTAGACTTCAATTACCACAGAAGTGGTTCTACAGAGTTTGCCAACTCAGTGGATGCTGTATAAAATGGATTTCTGGGGCTGTTTTAGGACACTTACCCTTCTAAAGGCCTAACTAGTCTCTCTTTTTTTGCTATGTTTATATTTAATCTGTATGTTTATAATAAAAGCTATGAACAGCAAATATTCCTCTTTTTTTCCCAATTGTTTACACTAATTTTTAGCAGCATCTCAAAGTGAAGTTCAATTGCTACTTTTTTCTCTGAGAAAATGCCAGCTAACAAACACTGTTTCATGTAGTGCTGTCTGTAGGGGAGTTAACTGCTGACACACAGAGGAGATCTATAAGACTTCGTGCAAGATTCAGGTACTGCAGCATCTGAAGAATTGCTCTGAGGCACTGCTTCATCCGGTGCTCATTCCCAGGCTTTGTTGTGTTCTGCATTTGTGTGCACTCCTCTAATGGTCACAGCTGTATGTTGTCCCTCTAAAGCAATCCTCAGCCACTATGTTGATTATTACATCCAAGTTTACTGTCATTGAAAATACTGTTAAAAGCTATTTTATCAGTTCACTTTATTTGTAGATAAAAGGCACACGTGGTTTACAGTTGGATTTGCTCTTGCTTCTAGTTAGTGACTCATCCAGTTTCCTAACCTGAAACAATTCTGATGAGAGCAGCAGAGGTTCAGAACTGCATTTTGTTCAGCTTCCAAATGGATGTTGATGAACTGGAAGAACAATTATGATCTTATATTAAATGTTATTCATATAAAGATCTGTGCCTGCATAGTTAGAAACCAACCATAGACTAAACTTGATCAGATTTTCCAAAAAGTGTGTGTACAATTTCACTGACTAATCAAACAATCCTGTTTGATTTATTTATGACTAATAGCGTTCTGCATGCAAATGAGGCAACAAATTTATTTTTCAAGTTTTTATGTCTCGGTGACACACCATGGCATTCTTTTTAAGGAAAAATGTGAGATTCTACCACAGAAGATGAGTGGGTGTTACCATT
>WAAG01026548.1:0-17573 GCA_013390105.1 Tichodroma muraria | reverse complement strand
GGAAAGTGTACACAAACTGCAGTGTGTGCAAAATGGTAAAGTGTACAAAAACTGCAGTGTGTAAGATGGAAAGTGTGCAAAAACTGCAGTGTGTGTGAGATGGAAAGTGTACACAAACTGCAGTAACCCTCACAGCTCTGCTGGTCTGGGGATCTTTTTTCTTGCAATTGTGACATTATTGACAAATAAAGACAAGTATTTAAGAACTGAATCAACAGTTATTTGTCATCAAGGAATACTCAACTCCAGGGTTTTTTTCAACTGATTGTTTTAGTAATGAACAGGAAAGCATTTTATAAAGAAATCTAATAACACTTGTAAGATACCACATTTTTAACTAAATAACCCATTTTGAACTAATTATTTAATTAATAATAAACATACCACCTTCCTGACACCTTAAAGATGTGGATAGTATCTGACATTCTAAACTTGATGAGCCAGAGAAACCCAGTTCTCCGGATGCATCCCCCACTTTTGAAATACCAAAGCACTTCTCTGTCCTTATGTCAGATATCTAAATGTGTAATTTGGTAAAAATTGTATAGTCTGTGGTTTCTGTGAGCTTACTGTACACCACTTTTCAGTCTTCATGTACTGCAGTAGTAATATTTGAGTTAATGCTAGAAAGACTGAAGCTTATTAATTTTGTGGTAAAATAAATCACAAATTTTCAGGAGAAACAGGGACAATATGACTTAATTTTTTCTCTTCTTTAAAGAAATTAGTGCTGAAATTGTGTTTGAAAATTACTGACCAATTCACGTTTGTGAGCTGTTAATCTACTACATGAATTTTCTGACCCTGCAGTTCTCCACTGAGCTTTTCAGAGACGCTTTCAGTAACGGTTTCAAGTAACAGATAGCTGTTCATCACCTGAATTTTTAAATGTGTGAACTCAATAATGTATCACCTTGTTGATGTGGAGACAAAACTCTTTACCTTTCTCAATCTCATTGCAGGTGGTGCGCTGAAGGTGGAAATTTGATTTGCTGTGACTTTTGCCATAACGCCTTCTGTAAAAAGTGCATTTTGCGCAACCTGGGCCGAAAGGAGCTCTCGACTATCCTGGATGAAAATAACCAGTGGCACTGCTATATTTGCCATCCAGAGCCTTTGTTGGACTTGGTCACTGCCTGTGACAGTGTCTTTGAAAATTTAGAACAGTTACTTCAACAAAACAAAAAAAAGATGAAAGTTGAAAATGAAAAAAGTAAAATATATGACCACGCAGTCAAGTTTTCTCCAAAGAGAAATAATGCAAATTGTAACGGGGAAGAAAAAAAACTAGATAATTCATATTCAGGTTCACTAACATATTCTTATAAAGCACTAATGGTGCCAAAAGACTTGCTTAAGAAAACAAAAAAACTGATTGAAACTACAACAAATCTGAATTCTAGCTTTGTAAGCTTCTTGAAAAATGCTGCAGAAAATGTAGAAATAAGCCCAACTGTGCAACTGTGCCAGCTGAAAGCTTTTAAATCTGTGCTGAGTGACATGAAAAAAGCTCATCTGTCACTAGAAGAAGGCCTGAACCTGGAGATTCAAGCATTGAATGTTAAAATCAAAGATAAAAATACCAAAGAGAAAAAAACGGAGGTTAGATCAGAAAAAAATGAGGTGAAAAAAGATTCACCTCAGGAAGGAAAGGAACATGTGGCATTAAAAGAGGATGACGCCACACAGACACAGAAAAAAGTTGTGTCAGAGCAGCCTGACAATGAGCCCATGGATCAAAGTGTTCCCTCAGCGGAACAGACAGATAACAAGGAAGCTCCTGGGGAAGAGAAAAAATCTGGCAGGAATGAAGAACCACAGTATGAGCCCAACAGTACAGAGGCTTTAGACATGGATATCGTGTCCATCCCCTCGTCCGTTCCTGAAGATATTTTTGAGACTCTGGAATCTGCTATGGAGGTTCAGATGCCGTCAGATGAGCAGGACAGTGGAAACACAGCAGCGGATCAGGAGACTCCAAATACAAAATTGAACACTCCTGTGAAAGATACCAAAGGCGGTACCAAGTTAAAATCGTCGGCTAAAGGAACAAAAGAACTGATTGTAAAACTGACTCCGGTTTCCCTTTCAGAGTCCACAGTTAAAGCTGAAGATCAAGGCAACGGCCTGGAAAAGGACAATAAAGATGTTGATGCATCTGAAGACGTTGATGCGTCTCAAGCTAGGGCAGCAAACTGCGGTTCTGTAAAACAAAACCACAGCGTTAGCAGCGAGCCCTCCACGGAGAACGATGCTGTGCCCGTGGAGGACTCCGATCTCCGGAGGTCGCCGCGCGTCAAGACCACCCCGCTGAGGCGCCCCACGGACATCAGCCCCCTGACATCCAACTCGGAGGAGGAGAGCAATGACACGAGCAATGAAAAACGGAAGAAGAAACCATCCAAGCAACCCAGGAGGAAAAACGATAAAAGGAATTCTTCTGACAGCACTGCTGATGGTCCCAGTCCTAACAAACTTTCCAAATCCAAAAAGCCGTATGATTTAGATCACAGCTCAGACTCTGATGAGTTGCCGGCTGTCCTTAAGGAGGCTGGGGTGATGAGTCGCAGCTCCTCAGACAGTGAGAGCAACAGTGAAGCTCCAGCAAAGGATCAGAAGGCTTTGGATTTTCAAGAGAGTCAACCAGCAAAGGATGAAAATGGGAAACGAAAAAGGAAAAGTTCCAGTTCCGGTTCAGATTTAGATGCTAAAAGAGGCAAATCAGCTAAAAATGCTGCTGCTAAAAAGAAACGACAAAACTACTCTGATTCTTCAAACTATGATTCTGAGTTGGAAAAAGAGATAAAAATGTTGAGTGAAATTGAGGCTGCAAAAAAATCTAAGAAAAAATACTCACAAAAAGATGATAGTTATGATTCCTCTGAAGAAGAGCAGAGGAAAAAAGTAAGCAGTAAGAGAAAGATAAATCTGAGGAAGAAGAGAGGTAAATCTTCTGAAGATGATGATGCTGAGAAGTCTTCTCCAGAGAAGGAAACTAAAGATAAAAAAACAGGTAAGAGGTCAGCTGCTAAGGACAAGATAAACAGAGACTCAAAAGAAAAACCTGCACAGGGAAAACATGATGAGTCTTCTGATGCTGAGAAGTCTTCACTGGAGAAAGAGGAGTGTCCTGAAGTTAAGAAAAAGAAGGATTTGAAAAAGAAAAAGGCACAGGATGATTCTTCTTCTGAGAGTACTGAGAAATCAGCAAAGAAAGAGCGCAAGCTGGAGTCTTCAAAAGACAGACTCAGGAACAAAAAAGGATCAGAAAGCAAAGCAAAGCAATCTGAAAAATTGAAAAAGAAAGGTTTCAAGAAAGAGCAAGATGACTCCTCTTCTGATCTTGATAAGTCATCTCCAGAGAAAGGAAGTAGCAATTCTTCTGAAAACGACAAAATTAAAAAGGAACCCGTGTTTACAGAAAAGAGGAAATTGAGAGAGAAAGTAGCTAAAAAAGTACACGTTGATTTATCCTCTGATATTGAGAAATCTCCCCAAAAAGAGGAAAGTTCCTCTGATGATGCCATGCGGCGTAAAAAACGAACCGAAACAAAGGAAAAGAAAAAAATAAGCCACAAAAAGAAAATTTCCAAGAAAGAACAGAATGACTCATCCTCTTCTGATGAGGAGTCTTACGAAGACACTAAGAAAAAGGTTAAAAGAGGATCAGTAAAAGACAGTAAAAAGAGCAACTTAAAAAAGAAAGTGGCAAAAAAGAAGGTGGTTGTCACTTCCTCTTCCTCATCTGATAAGGAGGAAAACGATGATCAGAATTCCACAGGTGATGGAAGCAGCGACGAGCAGAAGATCAGGCCGGTGACCGAAAGCTTGATGCTGTCTGCTGATGCAGGATTTTGTCAGTCATCAGGTGTGCAAAAGATGTTCATGTACACATACTAAAATATTAACAGAGGAACTTTGTAAGATTTGGGTGACATTTAATAATCTAGAAGCAGAACACACTCATCGGTTGGTAATTACACATTTAAATGTTTGCAGCTTGTCAGGTTCTCTGATACGGATTTGGAAGCACATGTAAAAGTTCCCTTCCAGCCAAACTATCCTGTGGCTGTAAGATTCCATGATTTCAGTTTGTGCAGGTTGTGCCTTGAGGAAAAAAATGATGTCACTGTAAATGGAGGTGCTTTGGAAACTCCAGGCAGTATTTACAACAGGTACTGCCTTGCAGTCCAGCTTTCCAAAGCCTGGCCCTTGCCTCACCTGCCCAGGGACTATTTAGCAGAAGCTGGTTGGAAGTAGATAATGTGGTGAACTCAAATTTATCATCTCTTGTCTGTGCACTGGAGGTGACTCTGGAGACCTGTGGCATTTATTGTAACACACATTTAAAAGTCAAGTAGATGATTTTTATGCCTCACAAGAGCCATGTGGGCTCAGAACAGCTGCTTAGAAATCTGACATTGCGTATTGTTTTCATATATTGTGTCTCCGTGCAGATAATACAGGGACTTGTAGGGCTTTTCCTTAAGTGCTGCCTTTTCAGTGTTTTCCCCAGTGATGTCACTGCTGAGGTAGATTGCAGATAATTCATGGTTTGCATAGTAATGAATTGGGTTCTTGCATGTGGTTGCTGCCACAGCCATTAAACTCTCCCGTAGGCAATTGATGGCACTCAGTGACAGTTTTCAGCACCAATGCACCATCAGTGAAAAATGCCTTAAAAATGGAATTGCTCATGTGCAGTTCATGGACTTGGTGTTGAAATGGCCCAAGAGGAGAAAGTTGGTTTTAGTATATCAGAAGATGTCTGAGGCATTGGGAGCTGTTGTTTCATTTGCAGGTCACAATGGAAAGTTTGGGAAAAACTTCCACCAAATCTCCTTATTGGAGGGATGGATAGCAGGGTAAAAACTGGACAAGATTGTGCTGTGGGATTATTGACAGGAGAGTTAGACTGAGAGAGAGGTGGTTTGGTTTAGACTGGAGAGAGAATGCTGAAAATGAGGTGTCTGAATTTCTGTCTGCAAATCACCTCACAGGCAGTTTTAGGGGGGCCTGAGCTGGATATGTGCCCAAAGGATGAGAGGCAGTGGATACAGCATTTATCAAGGAAAACTGATACAGATGGTAGAAGTATTCTTACACTGAGTATGGTCAAAGCTTGGAACTGGTTGCCCTGTTGAACTTTGGAATCTTTGTCCTTGTAAATGCTCAAAACTTGACTGGCCAAGGCCCTGAAGTAAGTGACCTGACTTTAGTGTTAGCTTTGCTTTGAGGATGGAATTGGAGTAGAGCATGTTCAGATGTCTCCTTCAGCTTTAGTTCTCATTTGACTCTGTGAAATTCTGCCTATGTTAGAGCATTTCCAGAGGAGAAGAATGTGGCCCTTGTCTGCTTTTGGTTTAATAGGTGAATTAATAAAATAAAGGAGTCTGTTCTGTGTCTGAATAAGCTGTGTAGATTGATCATTGAATGACACTTAGGATCTGGTTTAACCAACAGGGTACTTTTATTTATCTACATGGGGCACTTTCTGTGATCACTTTGGAGTGTGCCCCTTGCACAGCCTAGTTTTAGTCCAGTCCTCAAGTCCCCACAGATAGAAAATAAACAGAAATTATGAATGAGTGGATCTCAGCTCATTAGGATTGCAAGGTTTCTTTCCCTTAGTTTCACTCTAGCAGATTTGTCTGACTTGCATGCAAGACAAAATACAGAGGAAAGCAAAGGGAGAGGTGCAGGAATGTGGTAGAAACGATCAAAATTCCTCAGTCCAGCCAGGAGAGTGCAGAGGAGCTCAAGGGCAGGATTCACACTGTGCTTCAGTGCCTTCACGTGCCTTCCCTGTCACGTGTCCCACACTGTTGGTCTTGATGTCCTTTGTACATGGAACAGTGCCGTGTAGTGCAGCTGAGTTTGGATACTTGCAGTAAGGACAGCCTGTGGAATTCTCAAAATACAGCTCTTTACACACACTCATAGTGTGAAAGCAAAAATAGGAAGGATTGGTGTTCTCCAGTACTTCCCTCCTTGGGATTGGGATCCAATCAGTACCAATGGGCTTGGGATGCAGTGCTGTCCTGGGTTTGTTTGTGCCGCCTTTTCAGTTTGCAGAAACTCTCTGGTGGAGCTTCTGACAGAAGAAATAACTTCTTAGAAAACTAATTTCTGATTCCTGAGTAGAGTGTTCAGTCTCTCATGTTTTGGTGTAAAATCCCAAATTCACAGTATGTAATTAGGAAAGAGTTGCAAGTTGTGCGTACGAGCGAGCAAAATTGAAAAAACTAGATTTATTTTTATTTGTCAAGACAGATAACTGGTAGAAAAGTGGTATTACCAAACCGTTTTGAAGTGGAGATTGCTGATGGAGATGCAGTTCACGTGTTGTGTTGTTTCCTGTGCTGTCATGTATCGTTTCTTGTTGGATTTACACGTATTAAGTGTTTTCTGTTGGGCTTTTTTTCAGGAGATGAGGGAGAGGCTCTATCAAGGACTATCCCAATGGAGGAGGAGGAAGATGATGATGATGACGACGACCCTGAGAATAGGTATGATACCCTCCGTAAGGACTTAAAAACGATTATAGCACAACCTAGGCGTGGGTGCAAACCGGCGCAACGGAGGAGCAAGCAGGTGGTAAAAAGCACGGCTGCCTGCCCGGTAAAGACTCGCTCACGGGCCTCCCGCAAGTGTGAACACGGGGCCAGAAAACAGAGGCCCAGAGCCAGAAATGCAAAGCAAATGTTTAGAAGTGGTAGCTGACACACCTGGCTAGGGGGTGTTCTAAAAGCACTGCAGCGCTGTCCCTCCGGGGTGGGTTCCTGGTGCACGTGGGAGGTTGGTGACAAGGATCAAAAGCAGGCAGGTCAAAAGCTGCTGCTGCTAAATGTGAATTTCAGCTAGTTGTGGGGAGTAGAAGGGGACAATTTACATCTGTGCAGTATGCAGTGCTACAATATTTTCAGAATGAATTTGGTTATTACTGTTACTCAATATGCTTTTTTAATTGAAACGACTTTTCTCAATAAAGAGAAAGCACAAATGTGGGAAAACCATATTAGGTATTTTCAGCTGTAAATTCAACTGAGTTTTAATCCACTAAGAAGTACGTGAAGTGACTAATGTGAGTTAAGGCCATGACTCTGCAAGCACTGTGCAGAGGCTTAACTGGTATCAAAGAGACTAATTATATATTTTAAGTCTTTGCTTAGATAATTTCAGAATTGTGGCTTATATGTATTGCTTCCGTTTGGAATTCAATAAAAAAGAATCTCTGTAAGATGCAGTTAGCTAAGACATGTCATATTTTACCAGTACCATTGTGGCTAATCAAAATTAGCCTGGCTAGAAATGTAAAAGCTTCATTTCCTAAATGCACAACATGAAGTATCGCTCAGCTCCGAGCCACAGGTTCTTTTTGTAAGTTACTGTAGTTAGACTGAAGAGCTGCTCAACAAATTTTTATATGGTGTTTCAGAAACTGATTTTTTTTGTTGTTGTTTTGGCCATATAGCATGTATGGGACCAGTTGCTGGTGGAGTCTTTTTCTGCTTCTGAGCCTTACTAGTTTAGAATGTGGAATCCTTGTTTCACAGAGTCGTATGTTTTGATATGTGGCTGAAGTAAATTTTAAAAACACTGTTTTATATCCTTTACGGACCTCAGTTTGGCATCAAAGTGCTGCTGCTGAATTAGTTCTTGTCTGTTTTCAGTCATCAAATTTAACCCAGTAATTCAGCTCTTTAAAGAAAGATGCTTTTTAGGGACTTGACAGCACAGGGTCATAAGCAGAACATGTAAACTTTGGTATAACAAGACTTTTTTTAATTCTGCTTTAATTTCAGTCCTGTTTTAATTAATTTTTTTTCCTTTTTTTTTCCCATCTTTTTTTTTGGTTTTTTTTTTTTGGTGTTGTGAGTTTCTGGTTGATAACAAAACCAATACACTTTTGTCAGAAGTTCAGTATTTGCCACATAAACGTTTCTGACAGAACTCAATCATGATTTAGTTTAAGAGTTATACTGGGAAATGAATGAACCTAATTGATAACAAACAGTAATATAAATTTGGGCTTTAAAAATCAGTTTCTGTACTTTGTTTTGAAGCTGTCTCTTTGTTAAGTTTTTATTTAGGGGATCTTTTGAACATCTATGAGATGGGGAGGTATTTTGTCAATAAACAGTGTTGTCAACCTTCAGACATGTTAACTGGTAATGCAGTCTGACTTTACCTTCATCATGTGTTGTACTTGGCACCAAAATCAGAGCTATAAACTGTAAAAAGATGGAACAAATTTCGAGAAGTTAAAAACTTGTTCTTCTGTTTACTCAACACAAAGTGTTTAAATAGTTTACCTACTGATTCAGAGAAGTTGCCTATTTTCTTCCAGGCCAAAGAGGGTACCTAGTACGTGCTGGGTGTTTGTAGTGTGGGAACTCTCCTGTTTGCAAGTCTCTAGTTTAGATGTTCTGTTATTTGCATACCTGGGGATGTGCATGACATGAATATTAATAGCCTTGAAATCATCTTTTTGCCAAAATGCAATATCCAAGTGGGTCATACTATGCCATACAGTGCTGTATGCTTTCATCTTCTGTTGTGTAACTATTATCGGTCCTTCTGATCTTTTAAATGGTACTGTTTGATATGTTTGCAGTAGTTCTGTTTATTAAGAAGTTAATAGTGTATTCAATGCAGAATGCCTTTAAGTATTTGATGGTTACAATAAATTTTTGTAAAACGTTTTTCTTGTCCAAGCATTTAATTTAATCCAACTCTGACAGCTTGAAAATCAGCCCCTTCCAACAAAGACAGCACAGTATCTAGAACAAGGTGTCTGACAGTTTTCACTCATTTTTTTAGACATGTGTGACATTTCATCCAAATATTAATGTCTTAAAATATATTTTAAAGTTTTCTAAATTTTCTAGTAGTATCCTGAAGGCCCATTGAAGCCAGTAGTGCTCTAGCTGGAATTCTGGTGGCTTTTATTAGCCATATCCCACCATCCTCCCCCACCCAAGGGCTTGTGTTGGGCAACCTTATTTCTACATATAAATAGTAGGTATTTATGAACACTGAGTGTGAGTTGATGTAATCTCATTGTTAATAAAACATCACAATCATGAACTCAAATTTAAAAACATGGCTTTTTAAGAAAAATGATTTTTACAGTGGTAGTATTGTTTCACCAAGATTTTGAACGATCCCATTGTATTGGCACTGTAAAATTCTTGAACAAGAATGGTGCAAATTACCATGGGGGCTTAACTCCACATCATGAGAGGCTGCACCAACTGTTCCAGTTCTGCTGCAATGTCTGAAGGAGCTTTTAAAGTAGTCTTGCAGTGTGACCAAGCAACCCCTGGGTAATTTCAAGTGTGTCTCTTGTGACAACTCTTCTCTTTTAGCACGACTTCAAAATCCATAGGAATCAATTCATTATTTAGAAATGTATTCTGCTGGTGTTGTTCTTACAAAGGGGAACTATCTTTAAATCCCAGTTGATACAAAATTGTGCATAGATGCTATTACTTTATTCTAGAGTTGGTTTTGTGTGTCCTGGTTGAGGTTGCAGCCCCATTCTGTGAGGCACTGGATAAATGTGTTGGGAGAATGCCCTTCATATAAATTTCACCATAAATTTAGATAAGATGGAGTGGAGCAACGTGGCGTGCTCGAGGTCACAGCAGATCAGTGCAGGAATGAGTGAAATGCAGGGATTTTAAAATATTTTTTTATTTTTTACTTTATTTTTTACTGCCTGAAACTGTGCTGGAGGTCATATGGCTCTCTGTGCCTCTTAATTAAATCCATTGCTCGTGCTCAACTGTTACATCTGAATGGCCAAGAATCTTTTATGTCCTTGACCTGAGTAAATATTACAGTCCCTTTTGATTTCCGTGATTTTCTCTGGAAGAAGACGAGTGAGGGAATTTTCACACTGTCATAGCTTGTTTTCCTTGCTGCTATTAATGCAAGTACTAAAATGTTAAAGCTACCGTGTGAAGTTTCTTAGCTTAGAAACCTGGTGACTTTAAATGGGTTTTATCATAGAATAGAAATATGATGTGTTACCCTGGTCAACACCTATTGTGGTTTAATTTGAACCTAGCTTTCAGAGTCCAGTACTCAATTTATAATAACTCATATAAGCCATTTGTTACATCAGTCATTTGTCACATGCATTTACAAGGCCTAATTTCTTTGGGGCTAATGCTGCTTACACTTATCATTCCTGTCAGATATGTAGTTAATTAAAAATGGGCATCTTTTAAATCCTGAACATCTTAATAATGTCTCACTTTTTTTGCCTAAATTCATACCAGTCAATGCATTGAAGAAAATGCAGCTCTTCTCACTAACCAACAGTCCCATCTCAATTTGGTTACAAGTGGTTTAAGTCTTTATCCTAGATAAAAAACAGAACTAATTTTCTATCATAGCAATAACTTCTCAATCAATATTATTATAAATAATTAGAAACTAATCAGTTTACCCAATCTGGTTGTTGGTTATGCTGGTGATTAATAGGAAAATGAGAGCATCTTCTCTTTATGGATGGTAGATTTTGTGCATGGTCTTTTTAGGTGTTAGATACATCTGCTGTTTCCTATTCCCCTTAAAAAAATAAATACTTCATTAGAGAACAAATTAAAATGAAGGTCTTGTTTTGCTAAGAGCCAAAGTCAGCCTTTTAAAGGTGACTTGTATGTAGGTAAGTATTGCCATCCACGAGCTGTGTTAACTTTGCTAATGCACTTGCCAGAATAAGTCAAAGGCAGGACTTTCAGGATTCAATTTCAGGTTTTTTTCAGGTCTTTTAGGTTTTTTTCTCTTCCAAAACTTTGGGGTTTTATTAAATCAGAAGAGTAGCCAGACCACTGCTCTCTGCATTTTCTGGAGTAGGAGTCAAGGTTAATAATTTATGTTGAAAGCTGTTAAAGGGAGGCCAACCTGTGACATTCCAAGCAGTTTCATTTTGAAGAGTAAGTTCTAACCATTAAGAGATGGAAGAAATTTAGTCTGAATTTCTTACATGAGGAGTTGTTTATTTCTGTTACTCTTACACATGATGTGCTGGGTTTTAAAAAAAATCAACCACCAACCAAACCCTACATCTCTTTCCCAAATATCCTCTGGGAGGAGGACCTAATGCAAAAAGCATTTGGAAGAAGATTTTGCTTATCCGTGGACTTTAATTTGGGCTCATGCTGCGATTTCTTGATAGATGTGGAATTAAAGTTCTCCAAGGGTACTGCTTGGTAAAGTTTTAATCAGCTTTTTCTTCTCAAGAGAGAGGGGGAGGGTGTGTTTGGATGCTGATAGATGGCCTGACTCACTGAACAATCTGAAATGTTTATTAAACTATTTTTCTTCCATTTTTTAATAATAACCAAATACAAATTAGTGTAAGAGTGTTCTAAAAACTGCAGTCTTGCTCAAAAATTAGAAAATACTGTATGGAGTGTCAGGAAAGATAGCTTGGGAAGATTCCCTTTGAAAAATTATTTTGTTTTAGGGACACATTGCAGGCTGGAAAATGAAATACTGATTGTTAAAAGCCTATTTTATAGTGCTCTGTAGAAGAAACAAGTCAGTTTTCTGTTGTATAGGAAGCTTTGCGTGAGAGATCCCCTTTCCTTTGCCATTCCCAAGTGAAGCCTGGATTGTGGTTCAGTTCCATGGCTTTTGAGCTGTTGTTTTGACTGGTGTGAGAGCTTTCCCATCCTGAGCTATGTACACACAGCATGCATTAATTCTCCCAAAAGGCAAGGCAGATGAGGTTTCACCTAGAAAACACATTTCATTTAAAATGGATGACCTCAGGATGAAAACTGTCGTATTCCTGATATCTATATGAGGAAGACCTAGTTTATTTTTTTCCCCTGGAAGTACAAGTACTCTAAGTCCACTATTTTCCTGTGCTTTTGACATACCTGCCTTGGATAGACTCAGGCAAGATTTTTATGTTGCAAGTGCATGTAAAGAAATGATTTTTCCATAGTCACTTGTGCATTAGCTGGAAACTTGTTCTGCAGTGAAACCATGGGAAGCTGAGTGGACATTTTATGGAGCAGGAAGTAACATGATGATTTTTATCTGAAATTCAGGTCCCATAGTGTTGGTCAGAATTTTTGGGTATAAACACGTGAGGGTTTTTGCAAGAGCTGCTGTAAGGCAAGTGCTTGTGGTTAGTTGTCCAGATAGACCATGAATAAAATGAAATCTCTGAAGTCTGTACATTTTATAACCATTTCAAGTCTGCTGTAAAGCAGGAAACTTCTCTTTTAGAGAAGCTTTATACAAACCTGCTTTCTAAAAGCAAGTCAACACATTACATTTAATACGAGATCTTTGCTGATTGATCCTGTCTTGCCTCAATGACTTTTCATCACGTGTCTTTTTTTTTCGTTCAGCTTTCAGCCCTTTCTTTGAAGTTCTGAATGGTGTAGGATTACACTTATCGTTCATAGTTTTACTTGAACAATGGAATAAATAGTGTTTTCTGTTTTACTTCAAAGAATTGCCAAGAAAATGCTTTTAGAAGAAATCAAAGCCAATCTTTCCTCTGATGAGGATACGTCATCAGATGAGCAGCCGGAGGAAGGGAAAAAGAAACCTGCAAAGCAAACTGAAAACACAGGAGATGATGGTAAGCACCAAGAAGCATCTGGGAAAAAGTGGTCCTGTGGGACCTGTCATGATTTCAAGGGTCACTTGAGAAAATGATAATTGTTAAAGTTTTCATCAAAAAATGTTACTGATTTTGATATGTAGTTGCCACATAGAGGCCAATGTATGTGGTCATGAGGATTTTCATCTCTTTTAGTCTTCTGTATGTTTGGGTTTTGTTACTGTTTTTTAAGCAATTAAGAAGTCCTAGGGGTTTGTGAGGGATTATTATCTATGCAGAACAGTAAGTCCTGCAAGTGCACAGGAGAGATTTGGCTAACACACTCACTGGAACGGGCATTCCAAGCATTCAGGCAGTGGGAAATACTAAACATTTGAGGAAACTGATACGTTGTAGCTTGTAATTCCCTGAAAAAGGGATTTATGTATTCACAGGATTTAGCCTAAATTAATTCAGATTTTAATTCTTGCTCAATTTATTGTAAGATAAGAAAGTGACTGGTATGCATGTGGTACTGACTCTTCTGTGTGACAGGAGGGAAAGTAAAGGAAGACAAGAAGTCTGAAAAGGAAGAAGGTGATTCTGAGTCGGATTCAGAGGAAGAAGAAACATCCAAGAAGCCTAGATACAGACACAGGCTGCTGAGGCACAAGCTCACCGTGAGTGATGGGGAGTCTGGAGAAGAAAAGAAGGTGGTGAAACCAAAAGACAAAAAGGAAGGGGGGAAGCGCAGAAATCGAAGGAAAGGTACATAATCCACATCTTTTTTTGGTCACAAAAAGTACTTGCTTCTGTAATATAAATCCAGAGCTTGTCAGAATGGAGATCTCAGCCGTTGTGATGTCCCTGTATAAACTTCCTTGTGTATGAAATCTAGGATTCCCTTATCTTTGATAAATAGTTTTATTTGAAATGTCAAATACAAGTGCAGCTCTCTCCGCTTGCTGTATCCTCTGAATTGGGTTAAACCCGTGGAGTCTGTGAATATTCATCCTATACAGCACAAGCAAGGCCAGATGGCTAAATTTGGGGAAATCAGTCTTGTCCTTTATGTAATTTGTCTCTCGGACTGGCGGCAGTGCCTGAGGAACGTCTCCATGCTGGAATTGCAGCGCAGCAGGCTGGAGCTGAGCACCAGATGGCACTGTGAAATGAGCCTCAGCTGGGGCTTCCTTGTTGCAGGCAGGAACAAAGGACCTGTGGGTGTTTCCTGGCCAGGAAAGGTGCACTGGGCTTCCCTGACCCCTGTGTTGCACTAATGCCAGCCAGCTTTTGTGATCTTCCACACAGAATGAAAGACGCAAAGTGATTTGTTTAGCATTTTCCTCTGTGAAAACTCTCATTTATATCTGTTTGCTTGTTCATGTTTTTCCTCCCTTATAGGATTAAAACTGCCTACAGCATTTCATGCGGGAGGAATAACTGTAAATTACCTTTGAATTAATGTGCAAATAAGAGGCAGCTCAGGGTTCTTTAGTGCAAGCCTTTGAAGTTGGCTGCCCTCAAACAGAACAGTACATTTGATTTCAGTTTGCCCTTTTAGCCCTATGTTATTAATGTTACCTTTCCCCATGCATGTAGAACAGCTCATGTTCTAAGCCTTGTCATTCATAAAACAATTAAACTTTCCACTGTGTTCAAGGTCAAGCTGAAATTAAAGGTGTTAAATGCCATGCTGGTGTCTTCATTACCTAAAAATGCCAGTGGTAACTCCTCAGAGTGCTTAGGAGAGTATTGCTAATGCTGCTCTTTTAGGTCTATTTTTAATTGCTTTTTGAGGCAGTTTTGAGCTTGCATTACCTGCAGAAATGCCAAGCCATAAATGTGGCGATGCAGTTTTATATTTTGTGTGTAAATAAGGGCCCTTTTCTCTAAGTATGATTATAAAATGACATGTAAAGCATTTGAAACAAAAGCTTTTGTTTAACTAAAAATCACCTTTTGTTTTCTGAAGTTCCATACTGTTCCCCACAGTTCTCCTCCATCATTTAGTGCTCTCTTCCATTTGCTTGTAAAATAAATGTAGATGTTCATTCATAAGGACGTCAAGGCTTGTGGCACAATAAGCCACCCACCAGGATTCAGCTAGTGCTTCAATTTTGACCTTTTCTTCTCTGTACCCCTTTTATCCCTCTTGCTTCTTATAAATGGGGGTCCCATATTGTCTGAAATGAACCTGGGCAGTGCTTGTTGCTCTTAAGCAGTTTGTTGTGCAGTGGGGAGCTGCTGGCTTTGCAGTGATTCTCACCATGAAATCAATGCTGCTTTCTTCTCCAAGTGAGCAGTGATGACTCAAATGACTCTGAGTTCCACGAGTCTGCAGTGAGTGAAGAGGTCAGTGAGTCTGAGGATGACCAACGGCCAAGAACAAGGTATGAAGAAAACTGAACTCTGCTTACCCTGTCTTTATTTTGGGTTTCATTAGTGCAGTTTGTTCAGGGAGATGGTAAAAGTTAAAACACTTCAGAGTAGTTCTTAAAACCCTTGATGATATTTGTCTGTAGGAATTATAGAACTTTAATTTATTTTGCAGCAAATGTGGGGAATTTTGAATTTATACCGTGTTAGGGGATACACAGCAATTTGATGAGCCAGTACAAAAAAATCAACAGAAAAATTGGCATTTTAGTGCCAAATGCATCGCTGTCAACTGGTGAATTGCAGTATAAAATTATTGCTTTATAGTTCTGAGATTCTGTAGGGTTTTCTCATTGCTCTGTGCATCCAGTGGGCTGAGCAGGAAGGAATTTGGAAGTCAGCCCTAACTGCACAAAATTAGTGCATATATTATTAATTAATGATGTAGAACTCTTTGACCATTGTTTTTTAGTGAGGCAGAGGATTATTATGGTTAATCAGTAGTATTGCCTTTTTGCTTTTTTAATAGATCTGCCAAAAAAGCTGAGGCAGAAGAAAACCAGCGCAGCTACAAACAGAAAAAGAAACGAAGGAGGATAAAGGTTCAAGAGGATTCATCAAGTGAAAATGAGAATAAGGTGCTGTATCATGTTTTGAAGTAATAAATAGGGAGTTCCTGTCTCTTCTGCCAGCTGCTCAGGGTATCTCAGACAGCTCTGCACAAAAGACAGTAAAAAATTAAAACTTTTCTCAGTGTCAATTCAGGCTAAAATTTGTAAAATGCTGCCATTGTGGAGGTAAAACATTATGTTGGATTAATACTTTTCCTGTCCAGATCTTGATAAAAACACATGATATTGACGTAAATGGAATTTTTAATCTAAATGTAGATGAGACAAATTGTAGATTAAGGCTTTGGTGGCGTTGGGGTTTCTTTTCCTGCGTGTAGGTAAGGGGTGATCTGATTTAGCACCAGTATAGCAGGAAAAAAGTGCTTTATTAATAAACCTTAGCTTCTCTCAAATGATAACAGTGCCTTCAGCACTGCCTTTGCACAGCTGGGCTTATCTTTGACATCTGAGAATACATTACAGTTAAGGTGGCACTTCTTTTGTCAGACTTTTAAAAAAAGGCATGTTTTTCTTATTAGCTGAACTTCACCTGTGTGTGTAAGAATTTCTGGGGGCTTGTCTAAGAAAGAAGAGTTTGATGGTCTGTGCCATATTTTCTTGCTGATGTGTACTTCACTTAATTTCTAATAGAGTAACTCTGAGAATGAGGACAACGATGACTCAAAATCTCCTGGAAAAGGCAGGAAGAAAATCAGGAAAATTATTAAAGATGATAAGCTTAGAACAGAAACACAAAATGCGCTTAAAGAAGAAGAAGAAAGAAGAAAACGTATAGCAGAGAGAGAACGGGAGAGAGAGAAATTGAGAGAGGTATGGTCTGGTTTCTGTGTAAAATTCTATGAACTCGAATTCCTGATGATGTTTAAGATGATAAATTTCAACCTCAGTGTAATTTGATGAGTAGTTTTGGAAGTTGCTTACGTGCAGCCTTATAAATCACAAAATCTGTCTGCAGTTTCCTGCAGGTTGACCTTGGTAAGTTTTATTTTACTGCTGTCACCTTAGAAAGTTGTTTCAGTTCCCTGCTGCTTCACTCTTCAGTGCCAGAGCAAGTTGTGATGCAGTAAAGAACTGAAAGTTTCTCTTTAGTAAATAAATTATGACTTCCAGTTTTGGTAAACCTGAAGTGTCTCAAATGCTGGGTGTTACTCAAGTGGGAGTATTCCTCTGATGCCTTGTTTGTGTTTGCAGGTGATAGAGATAGAAGATGCTTCACCTCTGAAATGTCCCATTACGACCAAGCTGGTTTTAGATGAAGATGAAGAAACCAAAGAACCATTAGTGCAGGTTCACAGGAGTATAGTGACCAGACTGAAACCACACCAAGTAGATGGTAAGGAAAGAGTTTAAAGAGAGAAAAAAAAATTCTTTTTTTCACCTTCTGAATTAGAATAATAAAATTCTAATTCAGCAGACTGACTTAGAAAAATAAAAACTCCTTGACTGGCAAAACCAGAATGTGTCTTCTCTTCTCCCTGTCCCTAAGATCAAGCAACCTGCATCCTCACAGAAGTGTCACAACCCCAACCCAGTTGCCACATCTTCAGTGGAGCTGTGAACATAATCAAGTTCAAGACAAAGATCATCCCACATACAACCCACTGGACAGAAATTAATCAATAATCATCCTGATGACAGCTTTCCTAAGAGTTATCATGATCTCAGTGATCACAGTTGTCTCTTATCGGGTGAAATTTAACAAAATGAATGTTTAATCAGAAAGCTTTCAATAATTTTCTTCAGGTGTTCAGTTCATGTGGGATTGCTGTTGTGAATCTGTAAAAAAAACCAAGACATCTCCTGGCTCTGGCTGCATTCTTGCTCACTGTATGGGCCTGGGGAAAACGTTACAGGTAAGAAACAAAATTTATTTCCAAGTGCTGTGTAGTTCTCTTGCAACTCAGAACAAGAAAATAAATACAGCTGGCAGGAGAAAGGCTCCAGGAACCTATTTCTAAGACTGTAGAATAGTCTTAAGCAGGTTG
>WAAG01026546.1:0-13597 GCA_013390105.1 Tichodroma muraria | reverse complement strand
AGTGTCAGGGAAGCAGCGAAGGAAAAATGATGATCTTAACATCAACAGAGTTGGACTGACTATAAACCACATTTTCTGGGTGTGTTTTTAGATAATGCGGTGTGCTTTTCAGAGAAAAGAAACATTTTACTTTAAAGTCTCAAGTAATATAAACATTTTTTATTGAGTACATGAACTATCAATAATAATCTGCTAATTTGTGCTCCAAAATACAATCATTGTTAGGACAAAAACTCAAAGCACGCAGGAAGCTATTAAATGCACAGCAGTATTTGAAATCAAACCACAGTCACTTGTTCTTATGGCATGCTGACATTATTGGTCCTTGTATATAGTTACATAAGCATCTCTGAAGCCAGATTTTAAAAATGGTCTGTAAAGCAGTTAACAAACATCAAAATCTGGCTTTACCATCAACTCTAAGCTGTGCTAAGCACTACTTATGAGTCTTCTGTGTAAACAACTGCACACAGTTGAAACTAACACAAAATATGAAAATACGATAAAATTATTTCCCACTGCAAGACCTAAAACTGTGTAACAAAGAATTTCAGATTATACTACTAATCAAAAATGGAATTTTAATCTCTCATTTTGCCATGGATTCAATTAATGCAGATGCCACTCACCCTCAATTTGACTTGACTTCAGGTGGCTCTAGAGACCGTCATTGCTGCCTTTATGGCAAACCAATATCTTCAGTCAGTAGGTGATCTAGAAACCACGTATAGTTTTACTGAAAAAAAATCCTGATTCCTGAGAAGAAGTACTGAGTCAGGAAGAGGAATTCACCCTCATTCTCTGACTGCACCCATTGCCATGTTGCAAATTGCCTTGATATTAATTCCAGAAATATTTTAAGGGAGCTGCCTAGGAATAACGCATATTACTCATGTGCATAGAATTTCCGTTTACATAAAAGAAATATAATTTTTGACCCCAATAGTGGGTGAAGTAGAAGGATTTTGACTTACTATTGTGCTGCTGGTGTTCACACAGCCCATTTGAATCTCACTTCCAAAAGAGATCAAAAATGGTCTAAAAGAAAAACTTCTGTAGATTTATCCCTGTCTAGCTGTATCCAGTTACAAATCATAGAAGAGGTATTCAAAATAGTTTACCTGGAAAGTTAATATAGCCTCATGGCACAAATTAATTCTCTTTTGTTTTCATTTGTATTAATCACAAAACACATGCTTTTGATTACAGTACCTATTCAGACCTTAAATTAAGGTGGTGTAATGTTGATGAGGGAATCTGATATGAGCATCTAGAAGATGTTTATTATACACAAGCATAAAAATGCACCAAAACACAGAACGTGATCATTGCATTTGTCATTGATGGAGCATTGTCTATGTGCATTGTCTATGTAGAGCTCTGCACTGCACCTTCTTTCTCCTTTCCAGGCAAAAGCTAATTCATTGCTTCTTTGAGTATGAATATTTATATAGTACAATAGGTGAATAGCCTATGCTTGCAAGACTTATAATGCTTATGTCACTGAATAAGATGCATAAAGTTCTCTAAATTGTGAGGATTTTGTCCTGAAAGATGCAAAAGATGTGCCTCCAGAATTTTATGAAGGGTTTGAACCAAGCTTGCCACTTCCTTTATATTTTTTCCTGGCTATTGCTTAGTTTGCCTTGTGTCTTTGCTGCAACTGGACATATTCTGTATGTGGATATGCGATACTTTGTGTTTAGGGAGCAAGACAAAATTTCATGCTGGAACAAGAGTGCTACAGCAAGGTATTGGTGTGTTTTCCCTGAAAGCACCTCTGACTCTGTTGTCCAAAGTAACTCTCATGCAGGTGCTTTGCCCTTTGCCATCTAGTTTATGGGCAATAGAAGTGACTTAACAGAGAATTTGGACACATATGAACTAAAAAATATCCAGAACTATGAGTACAAGAGATGCATTCACAAGCTAGCCTGAGTGCAGGGGTGGCTTACCAAAGCAGTCAGCAGCTGAGCAGGCTGAGAGAATTGGGTTGGTTCAGCTTTAAAAAGACAACTCACTGCTATGATTTCTGAATCGAGGGCTTAGATAAGACATTCTGACTCTTTTCTAAACTATACATTCTCCAGATGTCCCTGATCATCTTAAAAGACTCTCTGATGGTATTATTTTGAAGTTTAGGTCTGCTAAGTTGGCTGTTCAAATTTACACAAGCACCCCCAGAACTGGCATTTTCTGCATAATTGAGAGAAGAAAAATGAGATGATACACCTGAGCAGCAGAACAGTGACCAGAGGTTTCTTAAAGTGCATAAAATAAAAACTGAAAAGAACCCCTACTAGTCATCCACAAAACTCAACTTGAAATGTGTGTTTAAGTGCCAAAGCTAACTGCTTAAGACATTATATTCATAATTTCACTTTCATGAAGATTTTTAATGTCAGATGATATTTCCCAACCCATTATTACTAGGCTAAAATGAATGACAGGTAGGACTGAAAATATCTTTGAAACAGTATGAGTGCTATTTGAAATTTCCAAATTACTATTATGATATAATTTTAGCAGCATACTGGAATTAATACAGTACCAGTAATGTACTTATTGGAGAATCAAGTCCTACATAAATGACTTTATGTAAGTACTTACACTTTAGCAAGCATTATACTCTGTTATTCTATACAGTACTAAAGCAGTGATAAATAAGTCATGTTGGAAATACAACGTTATGAAAAATACGACTGCACAGTTCATCAGTTGTATGCCATTTTGCTTTTTTAAAACTTACAAAGCTTATACAGTATAGAATATAGACATTATAGCTGAATTTTTCAAAAGGGCAGATTAATTTATGGCCAATAACAACATCTCTAGTTATATTGCAAAAATAAGTTTTATCAGCTCTTATGCTTCTGGACATAAAGTGATCATTGAAAAGGTCAGGATATAATTTTTATGCATGCATGCAACTTTTTTTATATAAAGTTTTTGTTCCTGCTACTCATGCTTTGTGTTTTGCACAATCACAGAAACACAGAATATCCTGAGTTGAAAGGAACCCACAAGAGTCATCAAATCCAACTCATGGCCCTGCACAGAACATGCCCAAGAGTCACACCATGTGCCTGAGAGCATTGTCCAAATACCATGAACTCTGCCAGGCTGCTGCTGAGACCACTTCTCTGGGGAGCCTGTTCCAAACACTCTCTGAGTGAAGAACCTTTTTCTAATATCCAACCTAAACCTCCCCTGACATAACTTCAGGCCATTCCCTCAGGTCCTGTCACCGGCACCAGAGAGATCAGTGCCTGCCCCTCCTCTTCCCCTCATGAGGAAGTTGTAAGCGTAGTAAGGTCTCCCCTCAGGCTCCTCCTTCTCCAGGCTGAATAGACCAAGTGACCTCAGCTGTTCCACACAGAGCGTCCCCTCAAGGCCCTTCACCATCTTTGTAGCCCTCCTTTCAATGCTCTCTAATAGCTTAGTATCTTTCTTATATTGTGGCACCCAAAACCTCTCCCAGGGCTCGAGGTGAGGCTGCCCCAGTGCAGAGCAGAGCAGGACAATCCCCTCCCTTGCCTGGCTGGTGATGCTGTGCCTGGTGTCCCCCAGGACCTGGGTGGCCCTCCTGGCTGCCAGGGCTCTGCTGACTCAGACTTGCCATCAACTGCAACCACAAGGTGCCTTTCTGTGGCACTGCTTTCCAGCCTCTCATTCCCCAGTCTGTCTGTATATCCAGGGTTGCCTAATCTCAGATGGAGAATTCAGCACTTTCCCTTGTTGAATTTCATATGGTTGGTAGAGAACCACTGCTATGGTCTTCCTTGATAATTTTTAATGAGTTTAAAGCTTTCTTTATGATTCTAGAAGATACTTTCTTTAATCAATAGAAATGCATGGCCAAACTTAGTTACTCATCACTCTAATTGTCTAGTAATTTCTTTTTGCTGAAGCTGATAATGCCTCTAAAGAAAAAATTCTATTTTTCCCCTCATGTGCTGGAAAAATGGAATATTCGTAAGGGTACTATAAATCAAGTGTTCCAATATCACAGAAGTATCATGTTGAAGTGGGTTACTAGTTAAAAATGGAGGATTTCTGGTTTTACTATTGTTTTAATTTTCATTCCAGGCAGATCTTGAAAACAGATGTATCCAAACAACCTCATGATACAATGGTGTAAAAAACATATGAATGGATCTTGCCCTGTACAGAAGCAAAAATCTGCCTTCTTCACTGCAAGAAATAAGAACAAAAATGGGCAATCCAGGAAAAGAAAAAGTGGCCTCAGTGTTAAGGCCTCTCAGAAGGATTTGATTCACTACAAAATAATTAAGTTTTTCTGAGTACTTCCTTAAAACAAAGCCCTGGCTGCCAGTTGAGTTTATCCAATGTGAGAAACTTTTGCTTCTGTCTTCAGAAGTAAGAGAGCTTTTTGCTGCAAGTAATTTTAGGACGAATTTTGTTGTGAGAACATATTTTAGACAAATGTTATTATTGCTAAAAACTCAACCTGTCAGGTACAGCACCCAAACTTAGTTGTTTATTTGATGCTCCTTTATACATTTGTTGTTACAAAATGAGGATAGCAGTATATTTCCTACATGGTGTGAAGATAAGACACCATTCATACAGTGTTTTAGTTTTGTGGGGAGGAACACCACAGAGAAGGCCATTATACCATCAATGATTTTATATTCAGTGTTGGATTGGGCTTATGTCAGGTGAGAAGCCAATGATAAGGGTAAAAATAGATATTAAACGGTCTCTGGGTTTGTTGGGTTTTGTTTGGACAGACAATTTGTATTATGCAGTAAATTAGGCTAGTATATGGTGGGCAAAAAAAAACCCTGTTCATAATATTTTTATGGTGCTTGATCTTGTTCTGGTTCTTGGTTCCATGTGAGATATCTGAGAAGACAGTCATGATAGGTTCTAATCAATTCTCTGTGTGGAGACTGAAAGTCAGAGTAGCTCTACTGCAATGAACTAGTCAAACTAATCAGCACTGCAGAAGAAGTCTAAGAAGGATTTCACCTACAGAAAGCATCTCTGGAGAATTTAACAAAATTTCAGCTAGGGAAGTGGACAGTGCAAGTTTCTCCAGTTCTTGTTATTCTGATTAAGGTGGGCAATGAAATTATATCAATGTTCAGAACCTGAGAAAATAACATCAAGAAGAATTATGTTTTATTCTTCTTTTTTTTTTTTTTATTCATTGATCAATTGGTGGCACAACAGGAAAATTCATGTCCAATATAAGTTCAAATACAATTAGAGGGCTCATTTTTCCAACAGGCTGAGTCTTCTCTGTCCCTTTTACATCTCATAGCAAATGAAGGTTCTCAGCACTCTTCAGTATTGGGAAAATAGGAAGCAATGTAGCTAATTTTATAATTGAGACAAACTGGAATTTGAGAAAGACAATGTAATATTTGTTGATATTATGGAGTGGTAAGAGTGTATTGTAGAAAAGAAAAATACCCTGCAAAAAAATTAGTTGAATTATAAAGGACTAGTGAAATCACAGTTTGTGATTATGTTGGGAAATTAATTACAATGCAGCTTGATGTGCACAGACACAAATAGCAACTTAACACAACATGACTCGTGATGGTGTCAGATGTGGAAAAAAGCCTGATTTCTCTTCAAACCAGTAGCAATGGTTTTAGTCTGTCTTAATGAGACATTTTTGATAACAAAGTGCTTCATATTTTGAGCCTGATAACGTAAGAATTTAAACTATTTTAAAGTGACAACTTCTTGTCTAAAGATTGAACTCCAGTTTGGTGGATAAATAGTTTTTACAATGTTCATGTTTACATTGCAGTCTCCCAACTACTGAACATCTGTAGGATCTCTATGCCCTTTCCTTCCTTCCTTCCTTCCTTCCTTCCTTCCTTCCTTCCTTCCTTCCTGCCTGCCTGCCTGCCTGCCTGCTGCCTTCCAGCCCTTCTGCCCTCCTGCCTTTCTTCTTGCCCTGTCCCTTCCCTTATTGATTGGTATCTTCATCAGCCTAAATTATTTCTCAGGTAGCATGCAAGAATTAATGGTACAGCTATCTTTAAAATACTATAGTGTAAAAATACCATAATCCACATGTGTATTTGAAATAGCTGTTTTACAAATCTTTATTTGGGGAGGGATGGGGTGAGATTTGAGTGGTGTTTTCTATTGGAAAAATCCCCTACCTGTGACTTAAGGTATTCTTGCATGCAATACTTTAACTAACTGAGACCTGGACTGCAATTCTGGGCCACCAGTGGTGGTAAATAGACTAGACTGGAAGTAGTAAATGAAAATGAGACAATATGTTTCCTAACTATTTCGAGAGTGCAACACTTTACTTGTAGGGAAATCAGTTTTCATGCACTTTCTACTCAAATGGGCAGAAATGGACATATAAGAGCATTAGGTCTTCTGTTCCTTCAAGTTCTTCTCTCCGGTGAGGAAAAAACACTTTCATGAAGATTTAATTTAACTGTAAAAAATCTCTGTGGATAAAATCACTAATATGAATCTCAAAAGGGATATTTCTGAGAGATGAAAACTTTCAGAGGAAACAGGGTTGATTTGATTATAAGTGTACAAAGCTCAGAATTCCCAGTGGTGTGATAATCCTTTAAATGAAAATGCTTCCTAAACAGAACACTCTGTATGGGAACATCTTTCAACACACACTTATCTGAAGTTCTTTACAAACAAAATCCCTATCAACAACAAATTGTTATGGGATAAAGGAGATCTATAAGAATTAAAGTCATGAGTAAAAGACAAGCTCAACAAGCCTATGGTGGTTTTGAGGACATGATCAATTTTATTACAGAAATAAAATTAAATGTATACTACTGGAAATGTGTCTGTCTCTAGAAAAAATATCACTTTTATCTGAATGACCAGTCCAATCTGGAAGGATACCCTATTAATATGTTAGTGAATACAAAAATTTGAATGGATGAGTACTAGAGTATAAACCATGCTGGTCTACTGCTCAAAACTAGTAAAAAATTATAGCTGAAAATTTGGAGAAACAGTATGCAAACAAAAACAGCAAAGAAGGCTGGTTTTGACATGAAAGGCTTATTTTGCCATCTTTGTCAACTTCCTGTTCAAAAATTGTTTTCTTTTCCTTTCCCTGCTCTTTCCAAGACGATATATTTTCGCTTATTTTTAGAGCTTCTCAATTTTTTGCTTACTACTTCCCAGTCCTTTGGGAAAATTATCTCATATAGAAATCATGGACTTGTGTTTTCCATAACAATCACCATTGTGTGCTTGCGCCTGCTCCTGGACGCAGTTTTTATTCTCTCTACTTTTAAAAATATCTAGAGGAGCAAGTAACTGGATCATGTAGGATGCCTCATCTTTAGGAAAATGTTGTGAGCTACCAATCTTTCTAGCACATAAATGTTGGAAGTAAAAGAATTTCAAACCATTCTTCTAGTGATAACAAATATATATACAGCTTTGCCAGTGTGAAAAAAGTCACCAAGAAAGAACTTTCTTGATATAAGACTAGAGTAAATGTCACATCAATTAATAATTCAGCAATATTTCTTCAGCTACTATTTTCACAAGCAATGTCTATATTTGCCCAATGTTTGAACAAAAGCTGATAATGAAATGAAGTTTTAGAACAGCATTCAGACAACTGAAAGTTATGCTTGTCTTAAAATCTCTGCCTGTTTTTACACTGCATTTTGATTGTTGATTCTATGGTATAATCATTAACTACACTCAGTAGTATAGTAGATTTTTCATCTTTAATCTCACTGTCTTCATTTCATAAGGAGATTGTGATGACTGACTCCCATTTGCTCTTGAGTTCAGCATTAAGATAATTATATAATAAAACATAGTCAATGAGGACCCTTAAAGAATGCCACTTTATTTTTTTTTATTTGTTTGTTATTGTTTAAACACAAATCTTGACAACCAATTTTAGCTAGCACACAGAAAGTGGTATATAGAGTGCAAAGGAGATTTGTATATATGCATGAAAATTGATACCTGTATTATCTCAGTTATCAACCATCTCATAAAAAGATTATTTATATTTTCCAGCCCAAGAGGAGGTTAAGATGCAGTCAGATCTGTAAGTAATTTAATAAAAATGTAAACAATTAATCATTAGTTCATATTTCACATTTTAATGTTTGTTTTATTGGTTGCTCTATTTTCTCATAGGTTTTCTTGAGGCTTGTCTAAAAGAAAATATGCTATTCATTTGAGCCAAACCACAGTAAAATGATTCTGCCTAACTCTAAAAAACCCAATCATTCCTTTTCCTATTCTATAATAACATATGACATGTCAATTTAAACAAAATACACAATATTTGCTGACTGCAGTAAAAGGTTGATCTTAAAATAAAGTATGCTGCTGTTAAGACTGGATAATTGAGCATACCAAAGTGCAGGTAATATCTGCCATAGCAAATGCAATACAAAAGCCCCATATTTTCCTAACAAAGGGTGCTCATTCAGATAATATTTGTATCTAGCACTTTCTCAGTGTGACTGTTTAGCAGAAATCTCTATTTTTTGTGCATATATGCCACAATAAATTTTAAAATATATGTATCAGACCTAAACAGCTTAGTGCCAAAAAATACTGTAAAATATTAGTGAGGTCTTTTTTTCTGGGCAATGCTATGTGTGTTTCTGTGTTTGTGTATGTCTGTACCCGTATTTTAAAACGAAATTTTACTCCCTTGGGTTTGATTTGATTCTTTCTGAATTTACCCTGATTGAACCACCATATGTTCTTCTACTTCCTATACTATTAAAAAAATATATAAAGGCTCCAAATCTTAGTACACCAGTATTCTAGTGCAAACAAAAATGCCTCTTGTCCTCAGTCCAAATATTTTACAGAATTCTCAAATTTTTAGACAAGCTATTTTGCACTCCTTTTTTTCCTGTAAAATTCTACTCTCACTCATGCCATATGGACATGTTACTGTGTTTAGTATAACACAAAACTCTTTATATTTCAGGCTTCTTGGCTTCTTGCTTTTTCCCCAAGTACTGGATGGAGTGTAATCATTTGTATTTGCTACTTCATGCCACTTTTCTTGTCTCCTTCCCTTAAATTGTGCTTACCTTGACCAGTTTGACACTTGCCTGTGAAATACTAGATCCCAAAAAGAACTTCTTTCACGTACTAGAGCTCTGCTAAAACTTCTTTACCCAGATTCTTTCCAGGTTGCCTCCTTAATTACCAGTCCTACTCCTGATATAATACTCTAAATCATTCTCTACGGTAATCAGGTACTTTGTTCCATACTCCTCTGCCCCTAGCAGCAAAGAATGGCTGCTCCAGAGGGAGGACGTGCTGACAATAGCAGTCACTTTTCTCATTCCCGACCCAGTGCCATTCAGGCCACCTCCACACAGATCCAGAGCACAGGCTGCTGTGCAAAGGCTCCCGTTGTTCTGGTGCCTCACCAGTGACACGCAGCAGGAGACACCCCAGTCTGACCTGGCTGTCTCTTCATCTCCCTTCTCCCCATTCCCCCATGCAAAACTGCATTTTGCCCTGCAAATTTTTACTAATTAATAAAGAATCAATCTCCTAAGGCCGGCCCTTGTAGCACAGAACAATCAGCAAGAAATAGGTTTTGGATGTTCCACCAAAAAAACTCCAGGTGTTCAGGTGTTCCCTTTAGGTCAGATTATAGGCTCATTATTCTAACAGTGTATTTGATCCTGTCATACTTTTTATGTATAATGTAAACTTGGAAGTGATACACTACATTCTTTTCAACACACCTTTACTGGAGAGAATCTGTGACTTATTTTTCTCTGCTATGTAGAGCTGCAAGAAGTAAACTGTTTTGCTCTGCATTCTTACATGCAGTTTTTGTTATATTAATGATATTTTCTGTATGGTTCTTGAAGCAGGAGTAGGGAAAGAGTGCTATTTCATTTTGGGGTATCTGTGAATAGGAACTATAACTAACTTCCCATTCACATTGTTAAAGTTTCTAGAGAGGGAAAAAAAAGAAAAAGGCCAAAGACCAACATCTCAAAGCAGGATGGGTTTGCCCTTTTGAAAATGAAACAGTACAATCCACTCTAAGAAGTCATTCCATATTTTATATGCTTGAATAAAGTCTGTATTTGGCTTATCTTTTCAAAGATAAACTTTACAAGAGTTCGTGTTGTTTTGGTTTTTGTCTAGAGGTCCTCTAAATTTTAGTGGCTTATGTTATACCTATGGTTTGTCACTGAAATTTACCTAAGTTTTTGAGGTCTCTACAGTAATTGCCTCTTGAAAAGAGGCTCTCTGTTCATCTGTTGCCATATTAGCTGTTAACTGTTTATTAAAATTGTGGAACCCCATTGCAAACCTACCTGCAATATCTGCTTACCACTTCTTTTTCGTTACTGCTTGTCTGCCGTGTTGAAGTAAGATCCTGAAAAATTTTGAAGAGATTTTGGGGTCTCATAGACTTTAAAATAAAGTCATGGATATTCCTGCACACCTTTTGCAGCCCATGTATAAAATCTGTAGTCTTATGAGTCAAAATAAATTTACACACAACCAAATTTGAACTTTATCAGTTTGGGTTTTTTTCCCCCTCTTCTTCAAATAAGTTGCAACACAGTATACAAGTAAAATTCAACTCCTTCAATTGTCTTTTCCTTTTTGGGAAATGGAAACTCCAGAGGGACCATATCTGAGATAGAATTTTAGTGCAGGGTTTTCCAGAAGGGGAAAATAAATATGAGAACTTTAAAATAGGTACAAATACAACTACTCTTTTGTAATTTCCAATTTATGTAGTCTTTTTCAGAGGGGGGAAAAATACTTGAATTTTAGTTCTGTTTTGCCTCAAGAAGTAGATGTGCAGAAGTAGACAATTATCATCACAAGACCTATTTGAGGAATTAATTTTTAACATTGTCTATAATTTCCTTAAATAGGTTTTGCTTTTACCTAAGTACTGTGGCCAAAATCTTGATTATGTAAATATTAATAGAGAATAATTTTCCCTCAAAATTAAACTGAAGTCTACGTGAGTGCAGATAAATAGAAACTAGAGAGTTCTTCATACTAAAAGTATGTATCTTGAAAACCTTGTCCTGCTTCTTCCTCCCCCTTCCCTTCCCTTCCCTTCCCTTCCCTTCCCTTCCCTTCCNTTCCCTCATCAAACATATGAAAGGCTGAAGCCCACTTATCTCAAGCACTATCTTTCACAATTTCCCAGTGTGATTGCTACACTCATTTGGGATTCTTGGCTGATATATCCCTGGTTTTCATCTTGTGACAATGGAAAGGAGGGCATTCTCAGCAACAGGCCAATAATAAGAAACAAATTCCTACAAAGCTGATCCCAAACAAGTAGAGCCTCTTTCACATGACTTTCAAGATGACTACAAGGCATATCTATATTAACTGGCATTCCCCAATAGGTATGTAGTAATGACACTAAACACAGGAGGAATCATTCTCCAGAAGATGATGGTAAAGAAACAGCTTCAAAGCAGAGAAAGAAAAGTGGTACCTTCCAGAAGTAATTTTGATGTATCTTTAATCAATTCTATGTGCTCAAATACTCCAATGATTAGTGACATAGATATACCTATAAATAAATCACAGAATGTTGGAAAACATCTCTGAAACATAAACTGAAGTAGTCATCATCTGTAATGCACATGAGAAATATTTAATTAGCTGTGCAAGTGAGCTGACATGCAAGTACAGTATGTTAATTTGCAGAATTTTCTTTGAGGAACACAAGCTGTTCCTGAAGTGTATGAAAATGAAAGTAGCTTATACAAAATTAAGTTTTGAGATCAATGGCTGAACTTCTTTAGCATCTCTAAGTAGCACTTGGTAAAAACACTGCAGTTAAGAGTTGATCAGTAATTTAATTAAAAATTCAAATGTCAAAGTGTGATGTTATTACCATTATAATATTATTCCAGTAATTGCAGGACTGTTGCAAATGAAGAAAAGGAAAAAAAAAAAGTTAACAGATCAAATATGTTACAAAAGTGAATAAAATAAAATGACAACAGCAAAAAAAAGAGACAAATAACAACTAGAGGAAAAAAGTGCTACCATTAAAATGAAGTTGTCAAGAATTGGAAATATCTCATGATCTGTAGCACCGTAATAAAATATTAAGTTATTATTGCCAAATGCCATACTGTCATCTAAAATAATGAGGAGGGAAAAGAGCTATGATCACTAGGTAAGATTTCAAGGGATCTTCAACTCTTGTAAGTGGAATAGAACAGTTTCGTTCTATGCTGGAGATGAAAATCTACCCTACTCGGAAACAATCAAAGAGATTATTATTAACAAGGTGTTTGGGAAGTTAAGAGCAGAATATCTTTTCAAGAACTTTACTAAGAAATAGAAGGTTAGAAATAGCATGATAGTTAGCAATGGAATTTGAACCACATAAAAGCTTCTTAAGGGAGGGTGCTGAGAAAGTAACCACTTTAAAATCTCCAGGAAATGTGGTGCTGAAGAAGTGATCATTAATAATGGTTGCTATGTGGCAGGAGAATAAAAAGAAAGAAAACCATCAAACATAAGGTAGAGTGAAACTGCTTGTTTTTATATAAGGTGATGTTAATTGAATTGTGTAGGCAGACCAGGGAGTAACTAGACTTGTAGTAGGACAAGGATAATTAACAGTTGCCAAAAGGAAAGAAAACACACTTGGGTTAAGCATCGCAATAAATGTGTGCTGCAATCTTTTCTGTAATCAGAGAAGTTCCATTTATTATTCACTAAACAAAAGATTCAAATTGATTTGAAAAGACTGACTATGTAAGGGAAGAAAATGTTTGCAAGGTACTTTCTAGGTGATAGATTTATAGGTCAGAGTATCTACATTAAAAAAATTTCTCAATTTCAGATTGGAAAATAAATTACATAGTACACTGAGTTTTTATGTCCCTATGATCAAAATTTTACACTGATATTTAGGAGGTTAGCAGGGAAAAATAGTTATATGTTGCTCAAGGGGGATGAAAATCATAATTATAAAAACCAAAATCGTCTGAATTAAAGATTATTATACAATGGAATGGCAGCACATAATTCCACTTGCACTTACAGTTTTTTCTGATTTTGTGCCCTAATATTGAGGTAAATTTGGAGTTAATGAAAATATTTTCTAAAAATAGGATGTCAATCAGATAAGGTAGTCTCTGAATTGCAACAATTTAAAAAGAAATGTATAATCTTATATATTTTACTCCCTCCTTTTATTTTTGCCTGGGTTCTGTCCATTGGTAGATATCTGTGAATTCAATTTAATCATACAGAAGAAATATTAGTTATATACCTAGGAAATTAGTAAAAATATATAATTTTATTTCAGATTTTGAGGACAAACACAGTGAACTTTTACCAGAGAGTTATAAGCAAAAATTAAACTGTGTTTAGCTAAAAGCAGAGATACAATAACTACTAAAAAGGCAAGGAAAATGTCATACTATGGCATTTAAGGATAGAAGGGATAGTTAGAATCGGAGAAAGAAAAAATGCAGCTTTAAAGTGCAACAAAATTGTAGATATAAATTTTTAAATACCTATTAAAAACTTATGTCAGTGAAAGAATAACAGAAAGAAAAACGATGTTTAAAAGAGTATGATTTGGAAGAGTGTTTTA
>WAAG01026545.1:302-11001 GCA_013390105.1 Tichodroma muraria | reverse complement strand
AAGGGCCTGATTCTGGTGGAAAACCAAGGACTCATGCACACAGCACAATACAACACTGTATCCTTCTTACATTCTGAAGGACCAGCTCCCCCAGGATGGTGACATATATGCACACTTGCATAACTTTTCTGCTACAGCCTACTCAAGCACATGCAGTAGAGTCAGGGATGGCAGAAATGGCAAGATGTTGATGAACTCAAAAGAGAGCACGTTGTCTCAAACAGGGCTGACAACGTTTCCCCCACAATTTCCTAACTTGAATTCTCTCCACATGGTCATATGCTAGGTGTGAAGCAGGGCACACTAGACAGATTTGTGGATGAGTAGATGCAAGAGCATAGGGGATAGGTATTGAGCCAGGCCTTGAGGACAGCTGAAACACCCTGAGGATGTAACCAGTCTAGCTTTATCTAGTGTCTGCCTTGAACACAGCAACATGGAGAGCATCCCCATCCAGCTGGCCTAGAAGTCAGAAGTTAGCACTGACATGGGTCACATGATTGTATATCTTTGTCTTAATTTTGGATTGATAGTTCCAAGCACAAATGTAAGTATCTCAGTACCTCCTTCACTACCTATTCTTTCAGAGGACATGAGAAAAATCATATGCCTTAACATGAGAGATACTGGAAGAAGGTTGTGGGGGAGGCAGAATAAGAGCTGTCTATTTTTATTCTGGAAGTGGGCCATCCATCCATTTCTCAGGAAAGTAATGCTTACTAAAAGTGTAATCACTATAACTGAATCATTATGTTGTCTGGATTTTTCTTTTCTCTCCTTTTGCCTTGTTCAATACTCTGCCCTTGACAGTATATCTTTCCAAAGTCTCTTTCACTGAATAGTCTTTAGACAGTTCTGGTACTTTTTAAATACCAGATTGAAAGTCAAGTCAGATAACAGATAGAAATCATATATAATGGCAAGAGAACAGAATTAGTGCAAGCTTTACAACAAAAATGGTATTTAGAAGAGAAATGATTAATCAGTATTGGTTGGAATCTCCTGTAATGATGAATAATTCAATATATAACTGGTAAGAGTATCACTAGCCTGTATCCCTATACATTTGGTTCAACTGAGAAAATCACTATGTAAATAGAAAGAGCACAGAAGCACTCCAAGGCCTCTGTAACAATGAGAAATTCTTTATTTAAATGATGGAATTAACATCAGCCTGAGGCTTTCCTGTGAATTTCTGATGCAAAGCTGCAATTTGCATATCTGTGAGTGTGTATGATATAGATTATCGCATATAAATAAAGATCTGCAGAGCTCTCTGAATTTTTCCTGTATAGATCTATAAGTAATAATGTACTGTCTATTTTGGATTTCTCTCTGTGCAAAGGAGCATTAACTTCCAAGCATAGAAGACTAATTTAAATTAGTGGTGTGTAATATATGGGTGGGCAGCAGTCTCTCCACAGCAGCTCTGTAGCGCTTGTGTGCAGGAGCGGCAATAGCCCAATCCAAACTGAGAATTTGGCCCCAAATGTCTCCCTTCCCTGATTTCTCCTACCCCTGAATTTACCTGCTAGTATCCTGTGGGGTGAGGTGGAGGACAGATGTGCCTCTGGTGCTGCCTCCCTGAAACTCACAAACAGCAAGCAGTAACCCAGCAAACGTCAGCTGCACGTGTGGCAGCAAAGGAGCCATCCAGAAATGCCTGTGAACAAACCCATGAGTAGCATCTCATCCCTCCCAGTGACTGACAAGAAATTTCACCATCACCTGCACCCTGCCACAGGTAAGGGCAGAAGAGAGCTATCACAATCAGCTAACTAGCTCCTCCTCTGACAGGGGAACCCTGAAAGATAGGGGCTAGGGGTCCTTTTGCTCCTTTGTCATCATCTTACCAAATGCAATGGGACAAGGCAGAAAACAGCCTCAGAGTACAGACTGTATAATCCTTGACCATGCACTAGCAACTCTCTGATCATTTGGCTGGAGTGGCAACATTACACTAGTGAGGAATTAACACCAAAGCGGAAGACAGGGATCTCCCAATATGTGGGAGACAGTCTTGATCCTTAATCCACTCCCACCTAGGATTTGAACTGCTGGTAACATCTGCATGCCTCCTAGTAATTCATCCAGCTATCCACGTTCCCCTTTGTTTATGTGGTGCCTCGCTCAGCTCATCTAATCCTGCGCTGATAATGGGAATCATTATACAAATGAGAGAATCTAGCACAGATGACAACATAATCTATCATTTCTTCCTATAACTGCAATGTTGTATGATATTCATGCAGGCAGATCTGGAAAAAGAACCTTGACATATAAAGGGGCAGTACCACACTCACTTTGACCATCTCTGAAAAGAAACACAAAGAGCGTGACAATTGCAAAAAATTCTGCTGCATATTGGTGTCATTGTTCATGAACTTGACTTTGACTTGCTCATAGACTATCCATTGGTCTATGAACTGCCACCAGTTTAAATTAAATTACTCTTTTTTCAGATATTAGAATTCTAGGCTAGCTGAAGGGATTTTCTATTGAAAAATTTTAACACCTGGAAGTGAATTTGGATTTTGTATTAATATTTTCAGTTACATATTCAGGGATAATACTTAGGCTAATGAAATACAAATTTTTCAGAAAAGAATGCAGAAGTAGAGTGTGTTTAAGACCTCACTTATGATATGGATGGACTAATTTTATGCCAGCTAGATAAGGTAAGAAGCAACTTACTTGAAGAAGATAACTAAAGATAAAACTTTTTTCATAAAAATCTATAGTAAGGATTCTTACAAAGGACAGTAAAAGGCACCAGGATTACTTGACATTCATAAAAGAGCCTTAAAGGAACTCGGGTATTATGTGAACTAGTACTGGTGACACATAGACTATAACTTAAAGACATTTGGATGAATATCCTCACTTTGATGAGTGTGGTAGAGAACCACGAACAGGGTGCATTGGCAAATTGTGAAAAACTCCAATGAAACCTTCTGATAAGACTAGAGATGGGTTTGATGCAGCTTTAGTAAGAAAGTCATGTCCTAAAGATCTACTTGAAGTTATTGAAGGCATGAGAAAGTATATGAGTAAGCTTGAACAAAATGATTGAATTTCCAGGGGTCTCACCCAGGGTTCCTTACCATTGCCTTCTAATGGAAACAAACTTTTCTGGAATAAAAGGGAAGATGCAGGGATACATAAAGAGAGAAAACAAAGAGTGTGAAAGGAAGGTTACCAGGGTGTGCTATGAGACTCTACACTGGCATCTACACCAGCCCTGCACCATACTGCAAAAAGATGTTGAAAAGAAGGAAAATACTGTGATGACAAAGTTTGCTGAGACAGAAAGTTATTTACATTAGTCAGAACCAACACTGCATAAAAAAGTATGTCAGGGGAACATGCAACTTAGTGACTGATCACAGGACAGAATGTCATTAGAGATGCAATGCCAACACAAGAAAAAGGAAGGCATGCACAAAAAAATATTCTTAACTACACAGTTTTGGACTCTCTGTTATCTACTACCACTCAAAGACAGCAGTTCACAGTTTACTGTTCAGTACCAGGCAAAAAAAGCAACATTATTAAGAAGGAAAAACAGTAAACCAAAGTAAATTCATTATGCTACCATTTTTTTTTTATCAGTTCATATCCTGAATACTCATGTGGCTCTAGTTGTCACGTTTCACAAACTGACCTTATCCAAAAAATAAATAAATAAATAAATAAATAAATAAATAAATAAATAACAGTAGAAAGAGGAAGAAATACAAAGAGGTGTAGAATAATACAAGGAAACACACCAAAACCAGGATTTTTTGGCCCACAAAATAACCTGCTGAAGAAGGATGAATGAAGTTATGTAGAATAATAAATGTTCTTGACAAGGTAACTAGGTAACCATGGTTCATTTTTACTCCTGACAAAAGAACTAGGAATAACAAAACCAATAATCAGTTGGAAAAACTGAAACAACAGAGTATTGTTTTAATACAAAGCACAACTAAATATTGGAAGTTTATGTAAGATGAATTTATTAAACCAAACAACTATAACACAGGATTTTCTGCATGTGATACATGGATCATAAATGAGTTAAATCAGTAAATCATAGAAAATCATAGGTTAAGACAAGGGGATTATCACTATGTTCTTCTCTTCCTTAATTCAAGCTCCATTTATTTTTTCACTGCCCAAGAGATGTTAGACAGATCTTGGTTGGACCCAGACATCATGGATCACCAAAAATGACCAATACCTTATACTGGTAACCACATGACCCCCTTGCTCTTGCCTTGAACTTCGTGCTGAAGTCCCTGCTGAACTGCTCACAAGGCTGCTGTTATCCACAAAAGCCTGTCAAAGTACATTGTAAAAGAAGTAGGGACTCATAGCTATTCCGATTATACTTTTTTTTCTTCCAACAAAGACTTTTGCGCACTTTATTGTGCACTAGAAAAATAGAAGTCCTAACTGCTTCAGTTTTCATCTAAATACTACAGCACATTTCGAAATACTAAAAAAAAAAGTTAGTTGAGTATTAGCGCTACTCAAATGCACAGCTTTGCAGTACCTCACCTGGACTGCCAGGGTTTGAATGCATCCATGAAGGATGGAGATGCAGGAAGGAGTGCTGGAATGAGCAACAGATGAAAAAACAAACTTAAATTATTAGTTTCAATTCTTTGTTTCTTGATAAAGTTTCTGGGAGGTCAGCCAAAAGAAATGCAAGAAAATAAACAAACATCAAGCCAGAGGAGGTTCATATTTGGTAAAGAGGGAATGTGTCAATATAAAGGTTTGGAGGTGACTGTGCAGAAGCAGAAGTGTAAGTGAAATAGCTTATTTTGATGTGACAGCATTCCTGTTAGATTTGAAGTCATAAGTGAAGTGTTGCTAGAAGGTTTCTAACAAGCAATTTAAAAAGTCCCAAGTGCCTGAACAAAAGCTGTGCAACAAAGGGCATGAAGGGGATTCAAAGATGTTAAACAGGAAGGAAAACATGCAGCACTATATATAGGAAGAGGTAATGAGAAGGGGGAAGTAGAAGGAGCATTTGAACACAACAGTTTTAGGTTCTAATTTTCTAGGCTACACCTTTTGCCATCTATAGCAGTGAAGACAGAGCAGAGTAGAACAGAGTAACTCCAGAGTCATCAAGAAAAATTAAGACAATAGAAAAAAATTAAGACAGAAGAGGAAAAAAAAAAGAGTGATCACAGTTAGAAGAAACGAGGATTAGATTTACTATTTTTTTTATGCTTTATTTTTATATCTTTATGTGAAGCTTTGGATATTTCTATTAAGAGAAAGATGTTAGTGAGGTAGCCAGAAATTACTTTTACCAAGGCTTGATGTTATTGCTAAAAGTTGCCAGAACTAGGAAGCTGAGGAAAGTTAAGGATATGAAAGCTGGGGTAGCAGCTGCAAACATCCATAGTGTGAGATAAAATCACATAATGATTGAACTCTATCAGCAGTTTCTAGAGGGCAGAGAGATATATAATTCTATAATAGAGGACATAAGTAGCCAGAGTACTAAATAACTCAGTAAATAATGTGATTAATGAGGCAAATATTTTTAACAAGTTCGAGTTAGTAATTGGAACCTTGCAAAAGACTGCACCCAAGCAACAAATTTATTTGAAGCCATCCTTGTTTCATCTTCTAATTTTATGCAAGGACTGGAAATTATGCATTTGTGCAATGCCAAATAAACTTTATTTTATATATATTAACTAAGAGATTAAAAATGAAGAGGTTTTTCTGTCTGAAGTTTGTGAAGCAGCTGTTTACAGTGCGTTCTGAGGTTGAGAGAGGTTTCCTGGTATAAATCAAAGCCGATCACATGCTATGTGGTATTTCCACTGTGTCCTTGATTATCTAAGAGCACAGCAAGTAATCAAGAGTATCTTTCCAGCTCAGCAGAAGCTATTTCCACTGACTTTCTCTGAAAAAGAGGCTCCACTTCAGCTGAAGTATCTGTTGTAGCTGGAAAAATTGAAGGCTTTCTATTTTCCCCTAGGGGCTGTGTGGCTTGTGTCCATCAGTAACCTAGCACATTATTAGCTACAGTAGCATTTACCAGTTATGGGAACCTGCTTTTCTTCTTCCTCTTCACTTACAAAATGCTGGGGTTTATATTACTGTTCACCGATTGAATTCACACCACCTTCGCTGTTAACATCCCTTTGTAAACACCCGCTCCCGTCAAGCGCCCGTGGGCGCGGCTACCGCTGCTGGAAGCGGCAGCTCCGCAGGGAGCTGGGAGGCCGCCGAGGAAGAGCAGCTCTTTGCTGGTGGAGTGGTGCTCTGCTTCTGGTGCTTCCCCCGCCCAGGCAATGCTTTCTCAGCTCACGAGGGATGAGGGACCTCCTTGCCACCACCCCACACTAGCTTCGCAAAGGGACCTCTTTCCCTAGTCCTGAGTTTCTCCTGAAGGACCAGACTGGTATAACTTGAAGTCCTTATCCTTCCTTCCCAGTCTTCCTGTTCTAGTGTACCCAGGATACCTGTGCCTTTATCTCGCCTGGTATCTTCTCTGTTGAAAGTGAAAAAGACATTCAGTGTCAGACTGCAAACATCCAGAATTAAGCGTCCAACCATCACTAAGCACACAACATCCTGGCTGGAAATGCCTAACCACTAGAAACACAGAGCAGTTGCAAAACGTTCCCAGAAATCTGTTCCTTTTCCAACACCCAGGAGTGCTAACTCTCCAGTCATACTGAATTTCATCTCCTAGTTTTCCCCAGGCATTGAGAAAGACGTGTATTAGAAAATTTCAGTTTATACACGCCATAAATACAGTTATTTGAAGTTTTGCATAGATCAGTTTAGCATTTCAGGAAGAAGCATTACATGGGATAGTACCTCCCAAAACTTAAAAAACAAAGAAAAAAAGAAACTAATTAAATTTTCCCATGAAAGCTACTTAATATAAAGAGTGCCATCTGCTGGCACTGTTGAAGTGAGGCGTTGTTCATAGGCATCGAGGTTCAATGAAGTTTTGCTATGCCCTGGTAAGGCCACGTTTTGACTCTAAGCTGTTTCACACTTTCCTTTTTATTTATTCATGGTAATGCCTTCATGGAATAAAAGGGCAGTCAAGCACAGTGGTGTAGACAGCTCTTGTGTGAACATGTGGGAGAAAAGCATTGTCTATTAATTCACATTTTTATATTCAAAGTGTGTCTGTTGTTTTGGGATTTCTGTGTCTATTTTGCTTTCTTTATCATTAATAGATTTTTGGAGGAATCATTTTGGAGAACATAAAAATTAAAAATATAAGAGAATTTCTAAAACACTGGGTGAGACTTTTAAAAGAACCAACTTTACTTTGTGCCGAATGTATTTGTACAAATGTCAAACAGCTTCAAAAATCCAACTTGCAGGTCTCAGGTTGAGAAGCACATTATTTCTAAAATACTATTGTATACCTGTTTGATCACATGAATTTTCTACAAAAGCATGTGGATCAAGCCTCCTAAAATGCTACTTAAATGCCTTTCAGAAGTACTGCCTCCTCTGTAACCAGGATAAAAAAATGCTGCCCGCAATGAGATGTTCCCTGTGTCCTAGGTCCTGAGCTGTGCCAACAACAAGCTGAATAGTGAGAATAACTAAAGGGGATGAGGATGAAGGAAAAAGGGAGTTAATGCAATACCTTGAAAAATGCTCTTGTCTAAAACCAAAGTTACAGTAACATTCCCCTTTGCTAGCTCAATGACTGCTTACTGAAGAAGTCTAATTCGCTTTTTTTCAGCATTATTTTTAACATTTACACTTCATGCTGCCCTGGTGAAATAAAAAATAAAATCTTAGAAAGACTACATCCTCTGCGGAGACAACAGAAATTTTTATTATTATAAGATGCTGGAGTTCAGTTTCTGATTTCCAGCATGTTCACAGCACAAAGTACTTTATTGTCTTCCCTAAAAAAATTCCATTCAGATTGCAACTCCCTCCCACTCCATCCTCTAACTTCTTCAGAGGCCATTACGTGACAAAGTGTACAAGACCAGTTCCTGAATAGTTAAGCTCCTTCCATCTCTTGTACTGATAACAGCTATTCCATTTTGCTTTTCTTATAATGTTTTTTTCACATCTGAGTCTCTGACTTCCTCCACTTTGTTGTGCAGTTCCTATGAATTATTGAGGCAGTTTCCAGTTAAATCTCTCTATCCAAATTAAGCACTCCTATTTTTAACTACCCACTTTGCTATTATCCTCATAGCATTTACTTCCTCTCTACTATCCATTCTCTTATCAGTCAGGTTAGCAAAAAGCCAAGAAGGTTGCTTTGCCAGGTACTAAACTAGGCAAATATCTCTGCATTGGTGCTTCCACTGCTCTGATGATACACATTATCTTACAAAATATTTGCCCTCTAGGTCTAGAAAAATAGAAGAACATCCTCTTTGAACATCTTCTCCCATCTAGCACAACTCTTTGAGCTGCTCAAGATAGTTTCTTATTCTAACAGGCAAATGGTGAACTGACAGCAAAAGGATTCTTCCCCAGCCTGTTTAGAATGACTTTCACACTCTGCCAGCCCCTCACAGCACTATGTTTGGACAGATTTCACACAAGACTGTTTTACATTTCCATCCACTTTGATGGCCAGTGTCTTAATATTTCTTATACAAAAAGTCATCTTTCGGAGCGCCTTAGGTTCCTGTGAAACTTTGGCCTTCCTTCCTCCTTTTTGCTTTCTGCTTATCTGTTGTCTCCTCTACTTCTTCAGCCGCTAGCCCCTGCTGTTACCATTTATTCAATCTCTTCCCTCTTGCTGCTCAATATTCTGTCTCTAGAGGTTGCATCTCATCACCCCTTTCACAGAACGAATTCTTTCCATAAAGCAAACTCTTTCCACAGATTTCCTTCACATTCTGGTATTTGCCTCTGCCTTTTCTTCATTTTAATATATTTCTAGAGTTCTCCTTTTCATCTGGGGATCTGCCAATCAACCCATCTGCAACTACAGTTATGTTCATGCTCTTTCCTTTCATCTTATCTGTCATATTCAAAAGCATTTCTGTATTCTACCCTCATTTCTATCTGCATTTCAGTCTCTCACACTTTTTTTTACCTGAACATTATGAGATGACCCTTCATGCATATGTAAATTCTGTCAGAAACTCACTGAAGGATAACATACACTTACGGCTTCTGCATCCAGTCATCTTCATGGTTTCTGCCATATTTTGGTCTTCTCCATTGGTGCCCAAGCGGCTACATTTTTTTCTTCCTTACCTTAGGTTTAAAATTGAACAAACCATCTGCACACCAGTGTCCTCCCCAAAATTCTTTTACTAGACCCATACCAGCCTCTAGTTGCTTTGATTCTGACACCTTCTTACCTACATTAGCCCACCACTTCATTTAGGGTTAACTCTGATCAAAGGCCATGATCAAAGACTTCCTCTTTATGCTGTTTAAACTAAGCCATATGGCTTTGCAACACAGCTTATCTAGTCTTGTTTGAACCGGCTGTGCACCTCCATGCACAGCAATCACTTCCAATCATAGTAAGAAATTCATGTGGATTTTCTGATGCACTTATGCCAAAGCTCACATTACAGTTACCCCAGGCAGAGAAGCTGCCTGGTGCTTTGGAAGTCTGAGCCAGAATTTCATAACTCCTCACTCATCCAGCAGTAAATACCTGGAAGAAGGTGGGTATGCTTTGCTTCTGGGGTATGAGTTTGGTGGATTTTCTTCTTTTTCAAAACTAAAACTTCAAGACAGGGTTCAAGCATGAAAAATGGACAGGGCTATGCTGCTGATAATTTGAGAAAAATATACCAAGAGTCCAAAACCTTCCTAATGAAGCTGCAGATATTGGTAAATACAGGTGAGGATTTAAAATAATATAATGTCCCTCTCAGTCCAGGCAGGGTGAGCTACTTAGATGTCCTCTGACACAGCCAGTAATTTTCACTAAATAGTTCATCTGAGTTCAGACATTACTGATTACCCCACTCACCTTTTTTATTATCAAAATAAAAATGTGAACCAAATTTCAAATTTGAACTTAACTCTGCAGAGGTAGAAGGTGGAATAAGTGTATTTTGTTTTACTTTAAAATGTCTAAAAACATTTCGGTTGCAACAGAAAAATCCTTTTTGGAAAAAAAGCACCAGTATTCAAGATGTTGAACTTGACTGCAACACTGTAATAGATTATAATAATTTATAGGAAGGCCATGTCTGCAAAAAGAACCAAGTGTGAGAAATAGGACTGGAAACACAACAGTTGATGAATTTCAAGTGTTTTAACATCTGAAACTTAGACCATTAAATCCCTGGATCTATGCTCACTTCAGACCCCATGGCCTTTTCTTAGTTTCGGTGCTATAATTTTTTTGTAATCTAGAGACTGAAGTGCTGTATGCTATATTCCCTTTTCCGGAATTTCATTTTATAATAATGTACATATTATCTTTCTAATCTTTACAATTTCTATCATGAAAACATAATATTCAGAAAATACTAATGCATTCATTCAGCTTCCAGAACTCTAATAGTATGAACACTAATGTATTGTACTGTTACAGCTAAAACTTGGACTAAAGAATCAAACTAAAATGTTTATAAATGCCATATATTAGACTGCCTGGTTTGTTATAAGGTAATATACAGAAAAACTTGCATCTAGTCATTCGTGGTTGTTAAATAAGATTCTTTGTGACTTGCAAAAAAACTAGAACACAATGAAGAATTATCAGTGC
>WAAG01026544.1:0-23745 GCA_013390105.1 Tichodroma muraria | reverse complement strand
CTTTGGGAACTAGTTGAATGTTTTGGCTTGTGATAGTCATTATAAAATAATTTGTTGCATTGGAATATCAAAGAAATACCCAATTCAATACAGAAAGTAACTTACAGCATTCTTCTGGTTAACACTTCACCATGATAAATGTTTAATTAGTATTTAAAAAAAAAAATAAAGAAACTTAACAAGATAAAAGGATTATAATGACAAGCTATGTTTGCATTGGACAACACCGGGAAAAACAGTAGCAGTGTGATTTCAGCCAGGTCAACATGTAGCACATTTTCAGAACAGAGCAACTATGTGAAAAGTTGATTCTTTTTACTGTTCTACATGGAAACTGATCATTACCAGGATCTTTGGACAGAGAATTAATGGTCAAATATGTATACTGTTTTCTGTGCCTTCACCTTTTACTGAGACAACTGTAGCTGCTGAGCATGGTATCTGCAGTTGAGGCACACTATCCTTTTGCAACACTTTNAAAACAGTAGCAGTGTGATTTCAGCCAGGTCAACATGTAGCACATTTTCAGAACAGAGCAACTATGTGAAAAGTTGATTCTTTTTACTGTTCTACATGGAAACTGATCATTACCAGGATCTTTGGACAGAGAATTAATGGTCAAATATGTATACTGTTTTCTGTGCCTTCACCTTTTACTGAGACAACTGTAGCTGCTGAGCATGGTATCTGCAGTTGAGGCACACTATCCTTTTGCAACACTTTGATAAAACCTCATTGACACAATTCTCTGTATCTGTAAGCAACGTTCTTTGGTTTTTCTAGATAGGCTAACAAACTTTGGAAGGTGTTTTAGTGTAACTGGAAGACTATATGTTTTTTTGTGTAGGAAGCCTTTGGGACACAAACGTCTCTGTTGAAGTCTATATTTAGGAGTAGCAATTGTTCTTCTAGAAGGGAAATTATCCTGTCATTCCTAACACGAAATGTGGCAGATGTGCAAAATATCCATATTTATTTGGTAAAAATTTGCCATAATGCCACAGGCAGTAACACAAATTAAATGTTTATATGTACATATTTCTATAGGAATTCTTGTGCTAAAATGGCGTGATAATAAAATGCAAAACACTGAACTATTGTGAACAGTTTCAAGATTTTCATGGTATGCAGTAGTGGGGAAATAGCACTAACACTGCAGCATGTGGTTATACGTGAAGTGTTTGATCTAACATCTTGCTTGTATGGTGCACGTTCAGCTCGCCGTCTTCAGCTCAGTCCTTGGGAGAGCAGCATCGTTAGCAGGCTCCTGACGCCCACACACTCGTTTCTGGCTCGGAGTAAAAGCACAGCTGCATTGTCTGGAGATGCAGGTAATCCTATAAGAACAGAGGCTTCATGTCTCAGACACTTATTTTTCCAGATTCCCTGCCGGATGTTGTAAAGTCCTTGATCTAATTTTGAGTGTATGGTAGCATCCCAGAAAGAACTGGAACGTCCGTGATTAGTGTGCATGACAGCATGGGAGCTTCTCTGTACAGTTGTTTGCTATGCCTTTTTCTCTTTCTACTCCTACCTCTTTCTTACTTTTGCCTCTTCATCAGTGCAATAAATGAATACGAAACATGGGGGGCAACAACATCACGCTGACCATGGCTGTTTAAGGAAATGCACACCTTGTTGGAAAGAGCTGATTTAGGACATCCACTGCTAAAGCTGTGAGCTGCTTGCTGCAAAGGAGTTTCAGCACCTACCAGAGCACTTCCCACATGGGAAAGTTAGACTTTTATAAAGGCCCTGGCTACTGTGCGTTTAATACCTGTGAAGTTAAATATGCAGGTTTAGTAAGGTTATAATAACTGTAAAGTTGTCTGCCAACCCCAGAACAGCTCCATGACGATACTTACTGAGGGGAAAATGAATGTGCAGAAATGTGATGATATCGCTAGGTGGTAATTGAAGGCCCAGGCAAAACTGTTTTCCAAATACAGCCAGGGCATACCTGCTCATCATGTGTTTTAGGCAAGTGACAGCTGCCTCTTCTTTTATTATAGGATGTTTTATAGTAGGATGTTTTATAATCATCCACTGGGAACTTTACCATTACACCCTCAGCACTTGCAGCTATATATTATTGTAAGTCTAGGCAAGTCTTTCTTTTCTGGTGTGGACAGGATTTTTATTCTAATTAAAGAACATAGAAGGTAAGAAGGAACAGAGATCTGCTAAGATTACTTTTAAAGAAGCTTTCATGTAAGAGCTCTTATGACTAATTAGGCTGTGGTACGTTTCTACAGGGGTAGCGCTGTAGGAGCAAAAATGTGGATGATATTCTGCAAATAGTAGAATTAACAAGCACAGAATTCTTTTTACTCTTCAAAAACAATAGCTTGTAAAATTAGTATTTAATATCACCTAACAAGAAGGATATTGGAAATTCAGCTCTTCATTAGGGAATAGTTGAGAAGGCAGCATCTAAGTGGTTACCTTCCTGGAGCAAGCATGAAGCTTTTTGTGACTGCTCTTGTTTATACTGCACAACCAACTCTAAACTGAGTGGAATACTGAGAAAGGCTGCAAGTAGCAGGAAAGACTGATTTGTCAGTTCAGTCTAAGGCAATTCCCTGAAATGCCTTCCCTATGCTAACTGGAACTATACCACCAGAAGAATAACCCATCTGCTCATTGTTTTCCAGGTATTATTCTCTAGGAGCAATAACTTCAGCCCCTTCATACAGGATGCTTCCTGGAGATTAATAATCAGGTGATGGCAGTGGCTCACAGCTGTGCTCTGAGCGCTCCACTCATCCCAACCTGCCATTATTCCCTAGAATATTACCCTGCCCTTTGGCTGTAAAAATAAATTGCAATGTGGAAAATCCAAGCTGAGTTAAATATGGATTCATGACCTTAAATTTTAAGTGAGCTATTAGGGTCATCCAGTGTAACAGTACATCTGGATCTTTTTTTAAGTAAATCCTTTGAAACCAAAATGTTTTTTAAATAGCTTTCAAAAAGCTTCTCTGAATAGATGTAATCCTGTTAGTACATGAATCATTGGAAGTGCTGCCTAAACATTGTTTGGCAGCTTCACAAATGAAAATGAACTGTTTCTCTTTTAATACTTGTGTTGTCATCCTTGGTGGTAACTTCATATAATCAGCATGCAGAAGGGGAATTGAATCACAGAGCAGGAGCCACGTAAATTCCATGTGGTGTAAAGCATTATGTCACTGCCTCCTATCTGGTTTAGATGCCCTCAACCAAAATTAAAACACAAACAAAAATCCCTGTCTTCTTGTTTCTTGCTTGTTTTTAAGTTAGTCATAATTCCTCATTAAACATAAATCCCTATAAACTATAAGGCAAGCATTAGTGCCATTGCTGTAATACTTACATGAGACTCTTTATTCATAATGTTAATCTCTTGGTGCAGGAGAATTTGCAGCATTAGTACTGTTAAGTCTGTGAGCTCTTCCTGTAACAGCAGCTGTACTTTTGTAGGACTAAAAGAATTAACTGTGTGTGGAACTGCATTTTTTCAAGTGTGCTCATAGAGAGATATATAGGCAAGAAATACTGGTTTGGTTTCATTTGGTTCGGCTATTCTTTAAGGATATAGAGGATGTAAATTTCTTTGACATGGAAAAAAAAAGGGTAGGAAAGATACTATATAGAGGCACTATTTTTTTCCTCAAATGACGTGCTGGATAATAATTGTGCTGAGACTCAATTAAATGACCAGAAGAAACAAACAGGAGCAGAAAAATAAAACTTTGCAGTAATAACAGTTTTTCCCAATCTTCTCCTTCAGTTAAATCAGGAGAAAGTCCAAGAACGCTTTGCTGCAAGAAGTTTCCCATGATATGTTTTGCAGTTAAAGTTCTCTTTGAAGATAAAATCAGAGCACTGTATATCTGATACCTGCTATTGTCAGTTCTTTTTGCTTGAGCAAGCCAATAAAAGTTGCCATCCTGGTTACTCAAATACTAATTTCCAAGCTGATTTGTTGTTGTCAGCCTGCTTTTTTTTTAACATGCAAATGTTAATTGTGTTTGAGTAAGTTGTTATTCTAGAAGTACCAAAAAATGCAATGGGCTAAAATATTCCTAAAAAGAAGAATTTTTAAAAACAAATCACTTTCTGTAAATTGTAGACAGTAGTTTCATTGATTCCTAGTTGAAACTGTTTTATATTGTTAATGGGTTTTGATCTGTGTGTCTCCTTTAATTTTTCTTCACTTCCAATGCAATTCATAGGCATTCTGATTTCATTTGATTACTTTCTATTCTGAATGTAATTGAAACTCATTTCAGTGTGTGTACTAAGCTAATCTGTCAGACCAGCCATTGTTTCTACTGCTTTTTCAGAACCACCAGTTGTACAAAACCTTAACAGGAAAATACTGTCTACTACCCATTATCATGACATACTTCTTAATTTTTTAGAAAGAAATTATGAGTTTACAAATGAAAAAGTGCATGAGCACCTATTGAACTTGCATCCTTACTGGATGTATGTCCAAGCTAATGTGTCAAATGATGGTTCTGACTTGATAGTTAGTCATTTCTCTGTGTATTAATACCTTCTTTCTTTTCTGTCTTTCTCGGTCATTTCTGTTCCTGCTGGCTTTCCTCTGTCAATTCTCCAATGCTACTCTGTAATTAAAACTATTAAATAACAAAATCAACCAACACCGTAGTTATCCCCATTTGTCCCCGTTCAGCATCTTGCAGCCCCCTCAGTCCTCTGTCCTACAAGGCCATGAACTGTAGGAATTCAGGAGAACGAGCAAAACTTTATGCTTCTACTGATGCCGTTGGACGTCGGAGAACAACGCACCTCGCAGGGGTAAGCTTGGCAGCCCACATGTCCTTCATGTCCTGTGCCATGACCACTTGACTGCACTGCTTGCTAGGACTGGCATAGCCGCAGGGATACTTCCTCCCCCCTGCACTGTCCCCACCCTCTCCAGTTCGTGTCATAGTTGGCCGGATTTTAGCTAAAACATGCTACGTTGTGTAGTGGCACAGCCTGATTATTCACCAAAGAATCCATGTGGAAAAACACTGATGTTTTCCAAACACTCGTGTTTGCAGAGTAGATGCCTTAGCTTCTCACAAGGCGCAGAGGCAGTCACAGTGTCCCACTCTCAAGTGGATTCTTTGCTGTCTTTTAAGGCCCAAGATGGTGTTTCCACTTTTCCCTCAGTGGAGAACTTGTTTTTCCCAGCAGGCTGTTTCCACAAAGGTTCCGGAATTTGATGTCTTCTGAGGCCTCTAGCAAATTCAGCTGAACCCCTAGAATAAAGAGGGGGAGAATGTATGCACTTACACGTCTCTATACACCAGTGCACAGAGTACTCACACTTCACCTGTGCTTTCTTAGGAGACCAGCTTAATAAACTTTTCTTCACTGTGAAGGAAGAAGCTGGTTTAGGAGCATGGTTTATAAGCAAGGCTTTCTACAGGTCACTGCTCATTCTGAACGATTTAGTAGTAGTACTAAGGCTGATCTGAGCTTTTAGGAAAATCATAACAGTAGAACAAACTTGTGTTGACTGTGCTCCAAGCCAATGGGATGCAGTCAGACCCAGTTCAGATTCATTTGCTGAACCAGAATAGTTATATTTTTCTTGTACTCTACAACCTGAGGTAGTTTAGAGTGTGAGAAGAGTTGAAGTCATCTCTGCAAAACATGGTGTAAGAGGTGCTTGCATTTTTGCTTGGCCTGATGGGCAGAAGGTCAAGAGGCAGTGCTGCTATTGGCATCCTTGTTGGAAGCAGTGTTAATCAAAGAGCCATGAGTCATAGCCACTACCTAATCTTTCAGGCAGAGGGTAGTATACTGAAGTTTAAGTTAAGGCATAGCCTTAGTATGAATCTCTAGATAATTTTCCTAGCATGTGTATAGAGCTTTGCAGTCTCCCAGCCTGTTGGTTCTTCCTCTTGAGTCTGTCTGATTGCAAGAGGTTTGGGGTTTGGCCTTTTTTTTTCTAAATTAAAGAGAAGAAAGGTTGTTATTTTTTGGTGGAGGAGGTGATATAAAACTGTTCTTAATATAAAATGAGTAAGTTAAGAGCTGTTGCCAGAAGCCTGTATGATGTGGAGAATCTTTTATGTTTCTGCAAACTTCTGTATGAATTCAGCTTTTTACTTTATGGATGTGAAGACAAATTTTCTCACGCTCTTGCTTTCAGTACTAGTAAAGCAGATGCAATAGAGAGTTACCACTAGCAAGCCAAAACTCCTGTTCATTGTAATGCATTTATTCTGGTTGTGTTTACTGTGATAACTCAGCACATTGTGTGGTCATGAAGTTGTTTTCAGTCTTTCTTTTCCAGTTGTTAACATGGCTTTCAGTTCAGGGGATGAGCATTGCACAGCTTTCAGCTGGTGAGGCTCTCAAGCCTCATGACACACCTGCTGCATGGGTTGTGTTTAAGCCCCAGCCAAGGTGGTGAGCAGCAGCCTCTGCATCATTCTGGCTGAGTGGCAGCTCAGTGTGCTTTCCAGTATTCCTATTCTTCAGACTCCCAGCATCTGAGCTCTTATTATTCCAAAACAATGAAGTTTTTCATCTATACTTAAATATGGGAAGTATATATGATGTGCGATAGTCATATAGTATGATATACTGCCTTAAAGCAGTAGTTCTGTTGTAGCTCTGGTTTGTATTATTAGAAATGTTTCTCAACTTAGGATTTTATTTTTTAAAAATAAGGAAGGAGAAAGGAAATCACTGTCATGTATAAGAACCAATGGCAAAAATATGTTCTGTAAAGTTATCCAAGAAAAGAAAGAATAGGGTAACTGGTATACCATATTTGGAGGACATCTGTGGTGTTCACTTTTAAGCATGGACCCAAGATGTTGTGCTATATAGGAAGGCTGTGACCAAGTATGATCTAAGGGCTGGGGGAGTTTGTTCTGTGTTTTCTTCAAAAGAAATCCTGTATTTATGGGAAGTAGTGGAAGGTAGTCTGTGGCAATCAGCAAATATCAAACTATAAAAGGTAATTTTTTTGTTTGCATAAAAATAAGCCTCTGCAAATTAGCCCATTACATCTTGGGACAGGAGAGAATGATAAAGAAGGATTCTTGTTGTCAAATGCATATCTACTGGCAAAGATTGTGTCAGGTTACAGGAGCTATATTAATGAACTTGTTAAACAAGTTGTAGAAACCACTGACTCGGCACTGCTTTTTCTTAACCCCCCCAACTCCTCATCCTTAACTGAGCTTGCTTTGCTTTCTTTAGCTGTGTGGACTCTGGCTTGACTTTGTCTTTTTGTTTGCTGAGCTATAGACTGACAAAAGAGAAAAAGACCATTTGTCATCCAGCTTCTCAGCCAACTTTAAAGGAGGTCATTTTACTTCCAGCCTCAAAGCTAGATCATCAGCTCCCTCTCCAGTTTGGTAAGTCAAGTACATGCTTAGCTGGACATGAGGTATAGGCAGCTCAGATTGTTCTATTAATTAAATGTGAAATGGGGCAAACTTATTTGATGACATAGATGATGTTTCCTCTCTGCAAAAAAGGAAAGATAGTTCTGCTTTAAAAAAAATCTTGCTACCGGTCTAGAGAAGGGGAAGGGACAGGGAAGGGACTTGGTTTCTTCCTTCCTGGCTGGGCTTAGTGCTCACCCATCTGGAAAGCTGGAGAGAGGTATTTTGCATGAAACCAAATCAGTTGTGCCAGAAGTCCTGCTTGATAGAGAAACAGAGAAGTGGTTTTATTTTTAGCTACTATGGTTGTAGAAGTGATATATAGGTAGAAACCAGCATTGTCGCTCTTTGATTACACAGGCATGCGTCAAAGTCTTTGCCTTTTTTGCCTGGCACACCCAAGCAGATAACTTCCCCACCTGGTTCCTCCAAAATTTCCTCTGCTCAGACACGTCCTCCCTCTCCTGGCAACATCCGGCCAGTCAAAAAAGAGATCAAACCAGAGGGTGAGAAGAAAAGACCAGAAAAAGAGGCTGAAAAGGCCAATGAGGCGAGGACAGAAGAGAGTAAAGGAGCTTCAGCTGGTGCTGGAGAACCCACAAGTCAGGAACAGCTCACTGTCCAAGCAGAGTTAACTCAAGGTAAGGAGACATCCTACTTTAGGACAAGGAATGTTTTATATTTTCCCTTCCCTTTCTCTGAAATGATGTATCTTTCAGTAGTTTTCTGTCAAAGGTTAACCTGAATTCTTCACTACACTCCTGCAGATGTATGTTCATTATGAGGAAATTGTAGACTTGTTGAAGCCTTCCTGCTTCTAAGTCAATACAACATGCCAAGCTGGCTTTAGAAGCCAATTCTCATTCTTGGCATGCCAAGCCAAAAATTGTGGCTTTAGAAGCCTATTCTCCGCCCTTTAGGACAGGAATTTTGTCCCCTATATCATAACATAGCTTTATTACAAACTGTTGAAATAGAATAATAATGGTCTGAAGACTTAACAATACAGGAAGCCACCACATAAGGTCGTGTGAGTGGTGAGAATGTCCAACTCTGCTAGACACAGTGCACTTGTGCTGGTAACACTGCTGGCTTAAGTATAGTATTGCAAGAGGACCATATCACAGGAGAGATTAGCAGAAAATAGTGGAATGCAAAGAACCAAGGAGAAGAATAAATAGTGAGAATTTTTAAGGGAAGATGAGTTATTAAAAATAGTTAACAAATGAACAAAAAAGCCACACCAAACCCTACCAACCCTGAAAAGCATCAATGCAAAAAAGGATGTACACAAAAAATAAAATAATGACAGTAAAGTGTAGAAAGGGTCTTCCTGAAAATCTAGAAATGAAAAAATATAGGTTTGTTCTTGCAGAAATTTTAGTTCATTCTAAATATGGCATAAACTCTCTCTTACAGATGAGATAAAAAGTCCAGTGTGACTACTGGGATACACAAGTTGGGCTAGTTAGGATTCTGAATTTAGAATTTGTAGACTTACATGTAGTTATCTTTCAGATAACACTTTTAAGTGTCAGTAACCTTGCATTTAAGTGCAGCAGGTGCAGTTTGGGCTTATTCTGTGAAAAAAACTCATGTGAAATGATTTTCTCTGTTTCATTAAGTTCTGTTACAGTAGTTTCTGTCTGATACCCAGGTCCTACTACAAAAGGTGCAACCCCACAGAAAGGGTGGATGGATGTATCTATTGGCCATGGGCATGCAAAGGAGATTTAATTGCCATCTTTTGCCTGCTTTGTTTTGAGGAGAAAACTTCCTTTTAAGACCATTTCAGAGATACCACTGAGATGACTTTGCAAGTGTTTACAAGCTGTAACTCTCCAACACAAGGTGCAGACCAGAGAAACCATCATGCCTGTTTGACTGTTTAGTACAGGGGGAAGAGTGACTCCACTTCTTTGCAGTGTCAGTCAATATTTGAGTTTGTGACAGGGTCTCTTGGTATTGAAACAGGTTATGTGTGATAATCAAAAGTCAAGCAGTTTGTATTCACAGCAAAGAATACAAACAAGAATATAAAGTGGAGACAAATGAAAAAGAAGGGTACTATAGTTAAAGAGGTGAGCAGCCCTTCAAATTGAATGTGTTTTCCCAAAGCCAGAGGAGGTGGTAGTTGGGACCAAAGGTGCAGGCCTCAGGCAGAGCATTTTTCATGTGAGGTTATAGGATGGCTTTGTACTGCTGATGGAGACCCAAGCTGCCAAAACAGTCACTGGTTGAATTCAAGAATCTAGAGAGGTGCAAGTACAGCATTTGGGGCTAGTGGAATGTTGCTGATTCTCCTGGGACTGTGTAGCAGGTGAACACAGCTCATTCCCTACAAGTAACAGCACTGGCTTTTCACTGGTCCGGCTCACCTGCCTGCTGGCTCTGTGCTCACAGGAGCCAGGAGGTCAGCAAGTAGTAATTGCTGATGAAGCTTTTTGCAGGCAAATCTCACACACAACTTTACTAATGCTAATGAAGCATTAAAGGTATTTTGGGTGTTATCTGTTCTGACAGCAGGGCAGGTGTGCATTAAGCTACTTGTTATGCTGCCAACTTCAGCACCTGAGGCAAGAAGCGAGCCCCAAACAGCACAAAGCTGTGCTCCCTTCAAAGCAACAGCCCTGCCTTGGCCCATGTTAGTAAATTAAAAAGGGCTGAGGTGCAGGAACTCTGTCATTTATACTGTTTACAATTACAAAGGCTCTCTGGTATGTTTCTGATCCAGGCTGTAATTGCAGCCTCTCATTTTCTTACCTTCCGTCCCCAAGGCTACTAAGAGCATGGCTCTAAATGGCTCCCAAGATTTAGAGTGATCAAATTGCTTACCTTTTCGTATTTCAACATCCCAGAGTTTTCTGAGTTCCCAGCTACATCTTGGAGGTTAGCCCAGGTCTGGACTGTTCCTGGGGTTGGGCTGAATACCTGTTTTGGTAATGTGAGAGTTTTGTTGCGCTAGTGCTATACTGTGCCAGCTCACCTCAAGGCTAGAGAACAGGCCCCAGCACTCTTTAAATTGCTGGTGTGGAAGTACCATTTGAATTCATGGTCAAAGCCCCGAAGCAGTTATAGAAAGACCTCTGTAGTTTTTAGCTGATAGAAGAGGAGAGCAGAGAGGTCAACAGATGGGAATTCAGCACAGAAAACAACTGAATTTATGGTTATTTACATGATAGGAAGGGGGGAATCAGGGGTGAAACCTTTCGAAGTTGTTAGTGAGGTTAGGAAAATTGTCACATCCCAGTGTATGCTTAGAAATGCAGGTTTAAAATCATCTGCTTGCTGCTCCTTATGATTTATTTTACATATATATTACCAGGGTCAGAATCTGATTTCATTGGCAGTTCAAAGTCTTCCCTCTCCATGTTTGCCTGCATTACCAGATGGGATTACTCTGGGAATGTTTCCTGGCATTAGCTTGTGTGTTGGTAATGGTCCCTAGTGTCTAGAGAAAAAGTGATGAGTCACTCTGTACCTGTGCTAGAGAATGCCAGGCAAACTTACAGAAATATGAACTAGTCTTTTACTTGAAAAAAACCTGTAACACCTTTGCCACATGGACAAAGCTGGCCCTGAATAAAGAATTGGTTCGAAGGCACTACTGAGATTTGAACACAAGCCACAGTTCACCAATAGTGGCAAAATTTAAAAAGCTGTGTCCCCATGAGTTGCCTCAGGTTGGGGCAGCTGCAAAACTGATGACAGCTGGTGTCCTACCCTTGGTGGAGATCACTTCAGACAGTTGATGTTTGAGATCACCAAGTCACCAAAAGTGACTATCACCCAAAATTCTGGCTCTGATCTTCAGATGCAGATGATCAGACAGAAGAAAATATAATTTCACAATATTTTATTTCTGCTCTTCAAACAGAATTCGGCAAGCTTAAGAAATGTGATGGTAGAGACTCGCTGAGTCAGCACAACTCCTGTTAAGCACCTGTCAGCATTTGTTCTGACAGAAAACTTGACTTACACTTTCAGCTGCAGGTGTTTTCACATACCCTGCAAAACCAAACTTCCCTGAAGGTGTGTGAACCTCTAGCATGTAGAAACATCTTCCTCCTCTGAATCATTAAAAAAAAACAGATAAGCTTGAAAACACTTTGCAGCGCATTTGAAAGTATTTTCTATTCCTTTCAGGAGAGTGACATCTTGGCTACTGTGTCTGTACAAACTAATTTTCTTTCCCATTTATTTCAGCAGCCAGCCCATCCCTGCCTCCTGCTCCACCAGCTATTTCTCCAGCCCCACCCAAGCCCTCTGCCGGTACAACTGACCCTGAAGAAGCAACAAGGCTGCTGACTGAAAAGAGGCGCCTTGCCCGTGAGCAGCGGGAACGGGAGGAGCAGGAAAGGAGGGAGAGAGAAGAGCTTGAAAGGTAGTTCTAGCCTCTGCAGTAGAGAAGATATGTTTTTAGCAGCTTTTTATGCGTATTCTGCTGTTACATCGGTATATATGAAGCACAGCACTGAAGTGCAGGAGGCACAACTTCCTCTCCAAAACCGTATTTTCCTGATTGGTTTTTCAGTTGGTGCAATATATACCTAAGCATATCTGTAAGGTTAAAACTTATTCTAATTAGTGCTTTAAAATAGGGCAGGAGGAGAAAGCAGATCCGTGCAGTTGTTATTCGTTGTTTCCTCAGAGATTAACAAAGCTGTACTTTTTTGTTCCAGCTAGGGAACACTGCATGGCTGCTTTCAACTTTGTGATCGGCACAAAGTCTCTTACTTTGAGTTGGAAGATCTCTGTTGTGGGTGGTGCTTTAGGTGTCCAGCTGTTGTGACTTAGACCTCTTTGTTTTCTCATTTAAAATAAAGACACACCCCACACCCTCCGAACAGTTTTGGAGGGTAATTAATGCTATATCTCACTTTCTAATAGCAAATGAGTAGCCCATCTAGATACTCATTACCCTGGCTACAGCACAAGTTGAGTGTTTTTTAGAGGGCTGCCATGCCTCTGGAATTTGTTGGACTTCTTTAACCACTCTGCTGATAGGAACAAGGCAGAACCAGTTAAAATAGCCTGGCTTGCCGAAAGGCTCACAACACTGACCCTCTCAAAAAGAATGTTAAAGAAAAACAAGCTGCTGTGGCATAAGAATAATATGGTGAATAAATAGCAAGGCAGAAAGATCAAAAATAAAAAGTAAAGAATGATCAGCTTTCACAGCACAGAAAGGAGTTTCCAGTGTTTGTGCAGTGCCTTCATAAAGGAATTTGAAAAGAGTTGTGGTCAGTGAGTTAAGTCAGTTGTGAATAGGTTGAGACATATCTTAGGTTAGACATATCAGATAGGCTGAGCTACAAAATGAAAGCTGAATTGCTACACTGATAAAGGAATGTGTATAGGAAATAATCCTGTCTCCTGGTGTTGGTCTCTGGGTAATTATTTCTGAGGGAAGACATCTTGTTTGGGGTTGAATATATGAAAGTATCAGGTGAGTGACAGTTGACAAAGTAAATGAACTTTTACAAATTAATAGAAAACAAGAACAAAATGAAAATGTCATTCTGAACTAATCAAGATAAATCTACATTTTGAATGTTGAGTTTTATATTTTTTTGAGATAGTAAAATAAGTAAAACTAGAAAAATAAGTGCAGAAAGACATCAAGGAGGATCACAATTACAAAACAGTTCCCATGTGAAGATCTACTAAGCAGGTGAAGATTCTTCAGCTGGGAAGATACTCTAAAAAGTCCTAAATAATTTGAGAAACATCAAAGGTGAAGGTGAAAAGTTACTTCATAATATAAGGACGAGGAGCCATAAGTAAGGCTAGGAGGTAACCTTCAAAAATGGACAAAATTAGATGCTTTTTTTTTAATCAAGGAATCATTGCCATGAGGTGAGATGGACACCAAAAATGCATACTGTTTCAAAATACGATTATATGAAATAGCAGAAAGGAGTATTTTGCGAAATGTATTAAAGATGCTATTTCTGATTCAGAAAGTATGCCAGTCACAGATTAGGCAGAGGTATGCTGGAAAAGTATCGGTGTTGCAATGCAAAGTTTTTTATATTCCATAGGGCTTCATGTTTGGCCCCTATGGGAAGCAGAACAGACAGCTTAAGAACAGGACAGCAGTGCTGGATCGGGAACCTGGTGGTTTGGCTTCTCTCCCTACTTCTATTACCTGCTTTTCTTATGCTTATTTAATGACTGCAGACAAAAGAAAGAAGAGCTGTCACAGAGAATAGCTGAAGAAAGAGCTCGACGAGAAGAGGAGGAAGCTCGAAGACAAGAAGCAGAAAAACAAAGGAAGGATGCAGAGGAGAGGGAAAAGGAGGAACGGCTGCGCCGCCAGGCAGAAGAGAGAGAGCAGAAGGAGAAAGAAGAGATGGAGCGCATTCAGAAACAAGTATGATTCTGTTTTGGAACTTCTGGGCCAGTCTAGCTGGCAGTGAACGTCTTACATAGCACCTAAATTAGAGCAATATCTAAAATTTAAATGCTATTTGAAAAGTGTTGGGACAGAGTTCATTCCACAGAGTAGTTCTAAGAGCAGAGATATTTCTACTTGACAAAAACATGTGGTAGGGAGTTGAGTTCTGGGTGGTTTTTCGTCTCTCCCTTTACAATGTATTTAGAATAAATCCTTTCTTATTCTTCATAAATCATGATGAAAAAATCAATAGAGTTTTATTGGGGAATTTTGATAAATGCTGTTATACCAGAGAATTCTTTGTCCCAACAGTTATAGCAAGTCCAGATGCAAAGACAACTATTCACTGTGTTGGAGTTATAGCAAGTCCAGTTGCAAAGACAACTATTCACTGTTGTTGAGATATAAAACTGCTGAGTTTTAGTCCTACGTTAAATACTGCTTTTGTGTGGAGCTGGTGGAAAGGGGTAGATTTAATCAAACCAAGGAGAACCTTTACCTGGTCCAGTACTCCAGAAATCAGAGTAGCTAGTCATGAGATAACACATGAGATAATAAATGAAAATGAAGTTTTTCAAATGCTTTCATTCTTGATGGGCATAATGTTGGTTTACTGACTTGAGGAAAGGCTGTGGTAAGCATCCTGGATAGGATTTTTCTCTTGTCATATGTCCTCTTACTTCTTGCATGTGCTTTATTCTTCCACAATCCAACACTTCAATTTGCCTTGTAGACATGAGGTTTTCTTCTGGTGTATGAATGTATGCTTCTGATAATAAATATTTAAAGGATTGTGTTAGTGAGTATGGCTGAGAAACTCCATTCTTCTATTTCAGAAGATGTCTGCTACTTTCTTTGAAATGTTAAACTGAGGCTTAACTCAGTTTAGTGCTCAGAGATAGCACATGGCCAAGGCTTTTTTTGATGTTAGAGATGCAAAAAATGATCTATTGTAGTAGCTCATCATGTAACAGTGTCACAGTCAGGGAGCAAGGCCCCTCTACAATTTATTCCGGACAAATTTTGCATTTCATTAAAAAAGCAGGAATGGAAAGTTAGTGCAAATGAGCCTGTGGCTGTTTGCCCTTGGTCTCGTTAAACAGTTACTCTGTTGGCCAAACAAAACATTCTACTGCATTTATTTTACTCTCAGAAATATCCACCACACAAAACGTGGATCTCTCTAATACTTTCCTGTCTGCTGTTTTAAGGCTGAAGGCTAGAAAATTGATTCCTTATTTGTCATATGATGTGTTCTGGAACGGGCACAGAACCAAACATGATGTCCATTGTTTAGTTATTCTCTCTTAATGCTACACAAAACATGAAGATTAATCAAGAAATTCCATCTGAAAAGATTTTTGATGACTTGTAAACCCCAAAAGTGTCTTTTCAGGATGTTTAGATATGCATAATTAGGCATAGAGAATAAAAATGTCCTTAAATAGTAAATTATTCTTCACTTCTTTTTCTTTTACCACCAACATAGAAAGAAGAGGAAGCTCGCCTGCGGGAAGAGGCCGAGAGAATTCGACTAGAACGTGAAAAGCATTTCCAAAGAGAAGAGCAAGAGCGCTTGGAAAGGAAGAAGGTAACTCAGTCCATGCAAAGAAACTGTGATTGGTTTTGCCTTAGCAGACTGTTTCCATCTCAGAAGTAGGAAGTAAATGATATAAATGTGCTCTCAGAAAGGCTGCAGTCCTCATAGGCCTGATGTGACAATGAAGGGAATATTGCCAACCATAATAAATAATTCATTTTTTTGCAATAAACAGATACAGCTGATAAATGACAAGCAGTTGTGGTTTGGGAGAAAGATATTCAAATTAATGCCAGCAAACATTATTTTACCCCTTTACATTTCATTGTAGAGGCTTGAGGAGATCATGAAGAGAACTAGGCGTGTAGAAGCTGTAGATAAGGTCAGTGCTGCTACTTAACATGTAAATATTGAACATGTCTGTTTTTTTCCCTAGTGCCATTTTTAATTTACAAAACTGTGCTTCCTTTGTAGAAATCAAATGACCAGCAAAATGGACATATATCAAAGGCAAATATTACTGGAGAAGCAGGTATTGTGTTTAACTGTGCCCTGAGCACAAGAAGTGAATAAATGCCTACTAAGCACAATGATTTGAGAAACTGTTCTGAAACTTGGCACACTAATTGCAGTAAAAAAAAAAAAAAAAAACTATGAGAGGAGTATAAATGAAATCTTAGCAGACATTAATTATTTAGCCTTTCTGTATAGGTAGCTAGCCATTACTAAATGAGTCCAATGTTTTAGCAATTTTGTCACATTGATGTTAAGCAAAAGGAATTTTCTTAACAAGTTTAACTATATATAAAGTGAAAAGAAATTATTTTGTGATTTGGATCACAAAATAAACTGATTCTACAGTTTTTTTCTTATATTATTTCAGATGTTCTTGTTGCAGATTTACTCCATTTTCTTAAAAGATTATTTCTTCTTAGTCATCAAAACAAAGCATTAATTGTTCTAAACATCTCCCTGTGACTTCTTTCTTCCACACCTGCTGCCTTTTTCACTTGGTCTTTATTTCTTTTTTTGACAAAATTGAGCTACTACAAAAGCTTAGTCTTATCAACCCATACTCTTATGCTTTCCTTCTACTCCATTCCCTCTATCTTTATTTCTTTTTAGGTAATCTTCTACATAAGGCATTAATACTTACAATAAAGGAAGAAAAATAAAATGTTTATATTCAACAATCATCTGGTGTGAATCAGCACTGTTTAAAGATACTGAAGTGAAACTATCAAATGGCTTTATCCTATTGTAGCATAACATATTAAATGACATTAATCTTTTTCTCCTTTGTATTTGGGTTGAGTAACAGGGAAGAGAGCAGCAATGACTGATGGATGACCTTTTTTCTTGATTTTTAAAGTGAACACTATAATTAGTACTGTAAAGAAACCTTTTGACACAGATTTCAGTACCTGTGTTTGTTATTTGTTTACATATCTCGGGGAAAAAAATTGTGAGCTACTAGTACAGGACTCATCTGGGATGCCATCGTTGTCTTTGGGCACTGTTGAAGGTGTTATAAACCATTTAAAGAATTCTTGAAACTATAAAGGGTTCCACAACCTTTGGCTAATGCTTTCCCTCTAGAGATAGATGAGATGTAGTCTTCTATCAGTTTCCTAAGGCAGAGAACACTTTGGATCTCCATTTCCCCAGGCCCATGGGAAGGCTGGAGTCCTTGAGTGGCTGAATAAAGAGAAAACTGCTCTCAGCCTCAGGGCTGCTCTCCTGTTTGACTCTGCATTATCTGTACATACCATTGAGTTAAAGGCATGGATTAATAGGCATATTCCGGCCACATGAATTTCCATATTGTACTTTAACAGACTGCTGACTCTCCACAAACACTTTGTTTTTAAAATTTTTTCTCAAGTCTTACTGTTTGCCAAAACCTGAGGAGACATTTATGGGAATGGCCAAATCACACAATGAAAAAAATCCATCACCTTTTTGTTATTTGTTTAGCCTCTGCTTCAAAATATGAGGTTGTTCCGCATTTCCAAAGCAGAACAACTTTTGCATCTGCTTTTCCTTTCTGAACATTGAAGCAAATATATTTTCCTGTTATCCCATTTGTGGAAATACAGAAACCTCTATTTCTAGTATCTTCCATATAAAAACTTGCCAAAGGTCAAACTAAGGCATTCAGTATAAAATTCTTCAGCGCAAACATTTGGAGTACAGTGAAATAGAGCAGCTGAAGGAGGGGCTTACCAGATGAGGTTTTGGGTAATGCAGATAAATGTGTCCAAGCCTATGAATACTGAATTGTCCTCGCAATTACTGTAGCAGATGTTAGCAGGGTGGGGCACAGTTGCTTCCTCCTACTGACGTGTAGATGAATAGAAAGCCTCTGGATACAATGCAGAAGGCAGTAGTTGTACTTTAAAAGAAAACCACAAGGCAGGCCAGAAACGTGTATCACGTGGTTTCAGCATGAGGAACAAGGATAATCTCATTTTATGATGCTCTCTGCGATATTTTATAGTAGCAATTTGGTACTTTTTGAAAGAAGTGTCCTTCCCAATGGAGATTATTTTTTCTTGATTTCCTTTTGAATTTTTGGAATCCTTTTCTCTTGATTCACCGGAATCAAGAACTACCAGTGTATGGAATTACTAATGGCCAAGTTTTGCTCTATTCCATTCTCTATTCCTACTTGAACATGCCAGCATAACATTCTATCAGATATCAGCTCTTTTGCCCATTGGCTTATATGCTGGAATTGTGCATATGGTTGTAAAATGTTTATTCTTGTTCACAAAGCTACGGCTTTGAAATCTGTGACATTTACTTTGGACCTGAAACAGGGTTTGTGCGCCCAAAAAGTTGACAAAGGAGATGGCGTTGCGGGGCTGGGGGGAGGGGTGCGGGAACCGCGTATTTTTTTAAAAACTGCAACTCGCCTTGTCTGTGCCGGCTTTTGTAGAAAACGTTTTACCCTAATCTACAGGGTAGATGCTGCCGCTTGGCTTTATGCAAACTTGCTGTTTTCTGTGCCCAGCCGCAGGCAGCCCCGCGTCCCCCCCGGAGCCAGCCGCAGCCAGCCCCGCTCCCCCCGGAGCCAACCACGGGATCCCGGCCGCCGGGACGCGCGGGGCGGCCGCGCACCAGCCCGCCGGGAACGTGGACAGGTAAAGCACCCCGCGCTTGCATCGTCAGGGCCGCTAGAGCAGCAAACTGAGTTTGGGTCCGTGAGCTCACTACGGGAACGAGAGGCAGCTGTTCGGTCTGCCTTCTTTCCTGGGTTTTATCTTTGACTGCGTTCAGAAAAGAACTTTATCATCTTTCGAGTGGCAGTAACTGATTTTTGCTAACTGATAGGGAACGCTTTTTTAAAAAATAGAGCACGTCCTTTGCAGCGTTTAGAAAAATGTGTTTGGCAGCAATTATTACATTTATTGAAACTTAATTGAAAGGGAATTTTTCTTTTTGTTCCTTTCCCTGAATTAAGCTTCACAAAACCCACTCTGGGCTTGCACTGCTTATTTTATTAATTCAAATAATGAGTACTGTGTTTTCAGCCTAGATGTCTTGATTTCTAAGCTGCTTGACGTATTTGCAAGTGGTGTTGTAGATACGTCCTTGGTGTGAGATGTGGGACTAAGTCACTTTGGTTATCCATTTAAAAAAACCGTCTTTGTTCCTCATAAGAAGTATTTGGGGAGGCAGATATTATACATTGGGAGCTCTCTGTAGCCACAAAGCAAATCACTCAGACTATGAGAAATTGTTGAAAAGCTTGAAACATCAATATTGGACTGAGGGACATTCGTTACATAAGCATGAGCTGTCAGTTATTTTAATTTTAGTGATGCAGAAAGCCAAATAATCTCGCAGTTCTTTCATGTTTTATGCAGGTAGTGCCAGAATATGCATGGAAAAACTTGAATGTGGGAAGCCATTGTGCAGTCTGTAATGGACAGTATGCTTCAGGATGTGATTGGCACTAATTGAAGGAGGAATTTGCCCTTTCTCGATCCCTCCATATGCCTGGGGGATCTTAGCCTGCTGTCATGCTGACAAGGATGCTCCTGCTGAGGGAAGTTCTGTCAGTGATACCGAGGTGCATTGGATGAGCTGCATAGAGCTGCCTCATAATTGTCTTGGGCAGCTATTAAAATGTTAATCGCTCCCAGCCTTACAAGCACCTTGATGTTTGAAATATAAAATGTGCCACACTAATGAGTGCTGTCCTGTACCATTATAAGCTGTGTGGAAGGAACCTCAGAATGCCCACAGTGAAGAATGAATAAATGAGATTGAAGAACACTGACAAAAGTAGGAAGAGCATGTAAGGTTGTGGAAGGGAAAACTGGCATGCCAGGTTGGAATGTGTCTGCTTCAGAGCTACATCCACAGTGACTGGGAAGGTGAAGCCTGAAGCACTTGATAGTGTCCCATAGACTGTCACATGGTTAAAGCCACAGGTGCCAACACCACTGCTACTGCATCTTGTGTGCTGTGGTTGTCTGGCGTCCAGAAACACCTGACATGATGGTAGCACACACAGGGGCAGTGGGTGCAGGTTGTCTCCTGAGTGAGCACGTCACTCCAGCCCTCAGCAAGATTTGGCTTTTGTCTGAAAAAGACTTCATTGTGTTTTAAGGCCAAAAGAGTGCTGAGATTTCTGACCAGAAGTTAAAAGGTGTTACCTGGGGAACTTGTGTCATGTGTTTGTGTGGGTGAGAGGATGGAGTGATGCAGAGCCCTACAGCTGCCTAACCCATAGCCCACTTACACTTACTTTTGCCTGTACTCCATTCTCTAATTCTTTGCCCAAGATAGATCGTGCCTGCTACTTCTTAGGAAGTTATATCAGTCCAGTGGTTTATGTTGACAGTACTCTCCTTATGGTACTTACTCTGTAATTCCTCTTTTTTGTGCTGTTTTCTACAAACACTTGCCATGCGGTGCAAAGCGCCTCGGTGAGCACAGTTCACCTCACGTGTCTCCATCCTGTGTGCGTGGAGCTGGGTCTGGGTAGGTTAGATAACCAGGTTTTAGAAATATACAGTTGGTCTGGGTGATTGCATTCATATCTTGTCCTGGAAAAGAATGGTCCTCATTGCTGGCTGGTTTCAGTGCTGTTGTCTCAGTGGATTAAAAATAAGGACCATTTATTTAAATAATCCAGAAGTCTGGGATCCATTTTGCTGTTAATGTCTATCTATGTCTCCCCTGCAAAAATCCTCTCAATAAATGAGGTGACTGACACTGTCCTTCAGATCAGAAATAGCAGCTGAAATATTTTGGCATTTTTCAAAGGCCTGCAAATCTGTATTTTATTTTTTCCTAGTCAGTGTTGATTTCTGATGAATGATCAGAAATAGATATACTGAATTCTGGCCTTCTTTATTTTTTAGTCTCTTCAAATTCTAATTTCAGGCTGTGTCTACATAGAGTTTTGGCTAAAATTATCTACAGCAGATACAATTTTCAGTAATTTTAAATTTTTGAGTGTTCCAGTTCCTTTAATTAAACTGGCTTCTCTTTTCTCAACATCCTTCAGTCTATCTTGTTAATATTGATGTGTACAGGTCAAAATGTGAAGCTGCAGAGGTACTTTTCGGCTGCCATGGAGATGTCCTTCAGATGCTTGCAAGACTGTTATGCTTGGAAATGCACTCTAAACAACTCAGGCAACTTTTTTTTTTCTCTATTACATAAGTGTCTTGCTACATGCACACTTATGGAATATGTTAGAATGCCAAAATTATCCAGTTCTTTCTGCAGTACTGTATGCCTGGAAAGGATGTCTCTGGTGTCACATTACACACTAAGACAACATTAAGAATGTAACATAAGACAGTAAGAACAGCTGTAGCAGGTCAAAACCCCTCTTTTATTTTTTTATGTTCTTTGTTTTAATGCCCTGTAGCAGAATGTAAAGGAAAAAGATGAGGTAATTACCAGGAGATCCTCTGGCCAATGAAGGATTGCTAAGCATTGTGGTCCAAATGCAACCATAGGCTCAAGTAGTCCCTAAGCTGCTAATTACCAGAAGCTGAAGGGCATACCAACCTCCTAGGAATTTATCTAATCTCCTTTTGAGCTTGTGGCCTCTAAGATGTCCACTGGAAATTAATTCCACAGTTCTGTTTTCCCCTTTGTTTTGTCTAAATTTGCTCCTCTAGTAATTAGGTGGATCAAGCAGCATAGAATCTAGAAGATTTTATACCACAAAATTTAGAATATTTATAGTCCTGATTTCCTTTTCTGTATCCCCTTTGTGATTGTAGACTCCTCTGTCTCAAAATAAATTGTTCAAGTCTCAACAAATCTTGCTCTAACTCCATGTGTAATACTGGCAGTGCAATGGCACATAAATATGAAATATGGAGAATTATTTATTCACTAAGACAGCTGATAAATTGGGTAGAAAAATTCTGTTTGCAGAAGCAAGAGGCTTCTTCATTACTCTAATACTTGTTGAACTACTGAGCTGTTTAATTTAGATGAATGAGCACTTGCTCTCTTCCCACCTCTTTCTTACCCTATTCATCAAACTTGGCATGTTATCCTAGCTCTGGTATGGTTATTGGCAGTAGATGGGGATAAAATAAATAACAGGATACCTTATAGTGAATAATAACCTAATGACCCTACTTGACAGAGCAGGTTTTAATAGTCCTAAAGCATTTCACATATTCTGCTCTTCATCTTACAGATGTGGGTCTCTGGCACAAAAGGGTGATGTGACCTGTGAGCTCTCCCAGGCAGCCAGCAGGGTTTCTGTGCCTGCTCTCAAACTCAGTGCAATGAGACATATTTTTTGCTTTGAAATTTGCCCAGCATATCCACAGATGAAAAAAGGGAGAGTGCCTTTCTGAAAAAGAACTGGTGATGGTTTGAAAAACNNGTGATGGTTTGAAAAACTGGGAAGGTTTGATATGAACACCAGCATATGATTCTCACAGGAAATCTGGGCTTTGGATAAAGCATTGCCACTTTCAAAAGAGCAGTGATTATTTTTTGTCTCATGGAGAATACTGTAAAACAAATCTTTAATTGTTTGTGCGAAGTTGTACAAAGAAGCCAGCAAATGAAAATGTACTGTATGCCAATTACAAGCAGGTTTCTTTTTAAGACTGGTAAAGGTGTTGTCAGAAAATTAGCCTGTGAAACCAAGCCACCTGCTGAGAAATGGCCTGAAGAAATTGATAGCCAAGTTTCCATCTAGGAAAATTGCATATGTGCCTTTGTGGCAGAAACAATTCCAAACCACCTGAACAGTTGTGATGTGGTACTTCAAAGAGGGAATGGGTACCCAGGGCTGTCAGGCAAGCACCTGTGAAAGATCACATGATTTCTGAGTATTCGTTGAGTACTGTCTCTTGCTTGAGGAGCTTATGGTCCCATTACTGTCATCCTGTTCACTGAAGTAGCACCTTAGTTTCTCCTCTCTGGCAGGATAGGACATGCCATCTGCAGAGTCAGAAGGATTTGACAATGCAGCACCTAATAAAGGGGCTGGGAGGGGAGGACCAAGGCTGCGAGACATGAGCAAGTATCATCTGTGGAGAGTACGTGTAACTGCAGTGTCTGTGCTTGTGCTGCTCTTGACTGGGGGAGATGTACAAGAGCTCACTCATAAGGTATCTCTGTCACATGGGAGACAGAAAATGAAAGTGCAGATTGACGAGGGGTTCTGGGAGAGGGCTCTTTTGGCTTGGACATGATCAACAGAAGTGTGGAGCTGGGTAGTGCCTCGGAAATGACCCCTAAGATCTTGTATGGGAGATGGGACTGAAAGGAGCACTGTATTGAAAAGGGAATTTTTCTCTGGATAAGTGGCATATAGAAGAAGCTGCCTCAGAACTGGTGGCAGGATGTGATTCAAGAAATAATAAAAATAGCAGTGATCTTATCCAAGGGCAATTACATTGATTTGCAATAAGAGGAAGGGTACAGAAAAGGTTATGAGATCTGAAAAATATGTTAGGGACTGTAAATTGCATTATGTGGGTGGTTCCAGGTAGTGGTGATACTATAGAGGTTTCCTTACCGATTCCCATTGCAGTTGCTTCACAGACTGCAGTGTCCACACAGCACCCTTAGTTCTCACTATCATGTAGCCAAAGGTAACTGCTATCCCATGGGTTTGAGGGAAGGAATATCAAGTACTTCGGCTGCAAAACCATTTTTTCCTACTGTGGTAGAAGCATAGTTTTGTTTTCACTGGCTAAAAGAATGCTTGGGATTGATGCAGACTTCTCTTCCATTTGTATTGTTGCTTTGAGGATGGCTAAATTTCTGTTCTAGATAAAGTACGTAAGGAAAAATTTCTATCTTTCTCCTTCAGCAATCTCAATCCAGAGAAAAACGCAAATGAAAATGGAATGTCTACGCAGAACGATAACTTTGAAGAGATCATGAACCTGCCT
>WAAG01026504.1:1786-11976 GCA_013390105.1 Tichodroma muraria | reverse complement strand
CTGGACAGCATATACATATTGAATTTACTTTCTGGCTTTGACCCTGCAGAGTACAAACGAATAGGTGAAAGCAAGAAGGTTGGCATGGATTCTTCTGGCCATAGGCTCTCAGTGAACATATTTTTGAAGCACTGCTGGAAAAATTTTGTCTGTCACAGATAAGGGAGGAATGCTAGGGTATTATTGCTTATGATTTGCATTGGTTCTTGGAAGCAGTGCTGCCTGCAAGCAGCCAGGGACAAGTTGCTCTAATTCAAACAGGTTGTGTAAGGGTATACTGGCATCATGGACACGAACATGTGAGTTTTCATAGGAATTGTTTCACTTTGCTGAAGTCCACATTGCTGCTACTGCTCAACCCAGCTTGGCTGAAACACCTATTTATATGTTTATCCATGCAATCACACCCCAGAAACACTCTGGGGAAAGTCCAGGAAGGTGGCTTCAAGCTTGTGCTCTTCAGGTTGGAAACTCTCTGCCCTGCTCTTCAGAAAGGCAACATGAACTCTCACCAGAATCATGAGCAAGAATGTGCAGGACCACAGGAGCATACATTGCACACAGATCTGCAGGACTGAGACACTGTCTGTTGAGCAGCCTGCACAATCTGCAAAAAGGCAAAGCAATTAACCCTCTCAGGCAGAGACCACAGCTATCAACATGTACCCCAAGAGTGATGAATCACGAGCTGACATTGTGGATGCACCTGTAGATATTCTCTTATGTGAATGGTCATTTCAGAGAGAAAAATCAGGAGTCTGCGGAGTATATTCAAGCCTGTAAAAAGAACCACACTTGAACATTTCACTGGTGCAATATATGTGCACAGTAAAAATCCAAGCTTGGATCTGTTTTAGCCATTAAAATAATTGTGTGGTTATTTTAGCAACTGTTGAACAGTCTCCATGGTGCTTTAAAAATAAAGAAATCCTACATATCCACAGGATAGTCAGGATTTTGAAGTCATTGAAAACACCTCATTATTTTCTCCCATTTGCAACAAACTTGGTCACAGGGACTAAAACAGTGTCAGCAAGGCCCAGTGTTGGATCCAGGAGATTGTTGCAGCACAGGCTGTTCTCAGCTAATGAATGACAGTCAAGTAAAATAAGAGGGAAAACAAATAAAATGAAAAAAATAGACTGACAGCACTGTTCCTGTTAGAAAATGCATCCAAAAGAAGAGAGAGAAAGGGACACTGGGCCCAGTGAATGATATGGGCATATTTCACTTCTGCTTTAATTTTGGCCAGCAAAAGAAAGGAAGAAAAAAATTACAAGATGGAGTGGTTAATTCAGCTACTTCTTATTTACCAAGCTCTTATTTCCTATTGTAAATGCCCAGAGCTGTTCTCCCAGAGAAGACAAGCTGGATGTAAATCATTTTATAATCTGTTACAGGGGAGTTCCTGAGTCAGCCGTGGAGAGTCAGTGCATAATAATGCATGGACCTTCCGATTCCACATGGGAATGGTATGTTCTGCCATGAAAAAGCTGGGTTGGCTTTTCTACCGGAAAATAATCATGCAAGCAGCTACTCAGGCTCACACTGGAGCAGTCTAGATGAGATTACTGAAGGCTGCTATCAGCACCAGAAGCAGAGGGACAGGCAGGAAGGGAACAGACTCTGTTCAGCTGCAAGACATATTTTACCAAGCTGCCACCCCCAGCAATCTGCAAAGGCAGCATAAACCAATCACTTCACAGAGCAGAGGCCTGCAGGGGAAACTTGAAAGGTACAGCCATAGGATAGCAAAGTGCAACATTGCAGATTTAACAGAGGCAGGGAGAAAGCTGGGATAAACTCTCTTCTTCAGTCTGACTGGGGCTATAAAGCTGAGGAACAGACACGAATAATGAGGATAAACATGGCCATTTGATAATTCAGCAATAAAGATTTCTAAAAGTAACCTCCAAACGACTATATAAGCATAAATTTCACTTAGTGTGTTAAGACCTGTGCCAAAACTAGGCAAGTGAATTTGGGAAGACCTTTGTTGAAGGTGATAATGAGAGGAGGTGGTGTCCATGACAATTAATTATAAACTAAGAAATAAAGTTTAAATAAACAATACAACCAGCTGGAGGCAATTTATGCATCTGTCAAGGCTCTGCCAGAACTTGTTGCCTTAAAATGCAACTTGTATCTGGAATCATTATCGGTACCAAATAAAACTGTCAGATAAAGCATGGATGAAGGTTAGTAGGTAAATAGAATCTCACTTACTTGATTTGGAAAGCACAAGAAGTTGCCATTAAAATACTCATGATATAGAAAATGGAGTAAGTTAGCTGCATTTTCCCCTTCACAGAAAGTGCTATCATGCTGGACACAGCCTTAACAGCAATGACAGTCAGTGATGCTGAAAGGCAAAGGAAGAGATTAGCAGGGCAGGACTCAGATTAGCAGTGACTTCAGCACACCTGTGAGGGAGGACAAGGATCCAGTCAGAGCCACAGGCCTGTTCACTTAAAGTAAGACTGAGGAAGGACTTGGGCACCTAGAACAAGTGTATGATTTTATAAGTGCTTGCTAAGCTGCTCAGTGGCCTTAGATCCAAGTATGCTCCGTGTTTTGCCTTTAAGAGCTTTTAGCACACTGGACTCCCAGTTGAAGGTGGTACAACAGCCTCCACATCTTCCACACATGCTTTATTTAGCTCCAACTGCTAATTTGGAGCCCATGTTACAGTATTCAGGAGACATCTGAGAGGTCTGGTTATCTGGTCAAAGCAGCTAGGATGCCTCTTTATAGCAGCCTTAGTGTCACTGGCAGCCTCAAATAACTCGTCACCCTCAGGATTTCTCTTCTAAAACAGCAGCTAAAGTTGACTTCTGGGATCACATCCCAAAGCACCTAACTCTCCCCATGCATTATATATATCTACATGAAGAGCAGACAAGCTATACAGGGTCTGCACTTCATTTCAAGGGCCAGGCTCTTGAGACCATTCACTGGATTTATCCCACAGAAAAAGTATTTCAGTAGTGTGTTTTCAATCCATTTAATCACCATCATTGCATCGCCACAAACAAATTTCAGACAGCAGGCAATGGTTTTAATACATGTCGCCAGTTCAGAGAGGTTTTGCAAGACAAATCTTTTAGAAAAGGGGCTGAGAGTTTAGTTAAGAGTTACTTTACACTTCCTTTTGGAGCTCTTGGTTTGTGAAAGCTAACCCAAGAAGTCTGATTACTGCAAAAAAAATGTAACAAATTCAAAGAACCCTAAACATTTCAAGAGTCAGGCTGCAGAGGTGACCTTTGAAGAAAGGTAATTAATTGTCAGGAGCAGCATCCCCCAGCTGAGATCCAGTTCCACCCTCGTGCAGAGCTGAGGAGTGTTGGATTTCAGTGGTCTGATTCATCCTCCTGTAACATTCAGATTGGCAAGGAGACCTGCACTGTGCAGAAGGTTCAGGCCAAAGGTTGGGAGAAGAGGAGGGGGAAGAAGAATGAATGCAGGTTTGTGGGTTTGATTGCAAGCATTTTTCTTATAGAAAGTCTGAAAGTTCAGGGGGAGTTTAAGAGTTGCATACATCCTGTGATGATCCTGTTCATCACCATGAAATTCACTGCTTTCATGACAACCTTTCCACAGAGCACTTCACTTCTTTCTCTGTAATGGAAACAGGTGAAGTGCTTTAACAAACACAGCTGTAAAACTAAGCAGAGGTCAAATACCGGCCTGCAGTGCTGCAAACGCTGTAACACAAAGTCAAAAATACACTCAAGCCCCAACAAGACATCCACATAAAATTGAGATTTGCACTCTAACATGGGAAAGTTATTATTTTAAAAGAACACTTACAGGTAAAAATGAGTACTTTGAATTGGCCTGCTAAGGGTAAAGATTGCTAAATTTCTTTTTCTGATGAAGGGCAGTTTCCACTCCTTGTAATTTTAACAAGACAGAAAGGAAAGCCCCAAGGGGTTTGTTTGGTTGGTTGGTTTATATTCTTTGAGAAGTGAAATGATCCTTTTCATTAAAGTAACTTCGAAACAAGTTGCAAACCTAGGAGTTGTTTTCTCGGTGAGAAAAACCTCCCCTCAAAGCTAGTGTGATAAATGATGTCACTTTCCAGCTGTTAGGGCAGAAACCTCTGAAATCCCACTATAGCCTGAAATGTTTCCCCCAAACTTATGATAACTGAGTATATACATAAGGTAATATCATTCCCACCAAATGAATTTGCAGAGTTGTACTAAGCAAAACCTCATCAGATTTTGTGATCACCTCTTTATTTTATTTCACATATTTTCTTGATGGTGAAAGTAGCTTGCATATCCATGAAACACAAGGCTGCCCTCTCTGTAAAGAAACCTTTCTACATTTAATTTACATCTGTATGAACACTCCATCACGACTACATCACCTTCCATGAGCACCCACCCCTTTGGCAGGCAGGGCCTTGCAAGGGCAGTGCCTGTGCCACACAGCTGGGAGCAAAGTAATGGACAATATTTCAGCCCCTCCATCACTTCACTCAGCAGAAAGGTCAGAGAGCAACCAGAGGGCTCCAAGTATAGATTTGTGGGGACTGCCAGGCTACAGCACAGCTGCAGGAACCAGTCAGATGCAGTTCTGAGTTTCATGCTCAAGGGAAATGGCAGTATTTCAGAAGGTCCCATGAACCAGGATTTGTTTGTTTGTGTCTTTTTTAACAGAGCAGAAATAATGACAATTTTTTCCTCTAGGTTCCAGAAGCTCACAATAAACCTCAGCAGCCACCAGCTGAAAATGTATTTTTGGTTCATTGGTGCCAGACCACCGGACTGCAGTTAGTGCCTGCCAGGGCACAGGTTTGCAGCCCTGCTGCCCTTCAGCAGCTCCGTGTGCCCCTTCCACACGGGCAGCATCCGGGCTGGCAGGATGCAAGGCAGAGTCAGCAGGGCTGTACAGAACAACAGCCCAGGTCCAGAACAACAGCCCAGGTCTCCAAGGGCTTGCTCAGGGCAGCACCATGGTGGGCCTGCCCAGAACTTCAGCAGTGATGTGCAGGAACACATCTGGAAGTCTTCAGGCTTCCAGTTATGCAGGAGGAGGCTGGACCTTCGCTCAGGAGTGCACAGTGCTTCAAACTCCTCATGGTCATGTCGGAAGCCACAGGGCAGCTCAGGCAAGCTTAGCCAAAGTTCCAAGGCTCCGTGCTAGGAGCTGGGGAATAGCCACACTCACACTTCCCTCCTCCTAACCAAGAGCAGTTAGACCTAAGGCTCTGGGGCTCTTCCATCTCTGCCTCATGCAGGGAGTGTGGAAATCAATGCTTCCGCAGAGCTACAGATCCTGATGTTCCCAGGGCTGGGAAACCTACGTGGGAAGACTGTCCCCAGAAAGTCATTCTGAAAGTCTGTGTTTTTCAGCTGAGTAATCAACCACTCAGGGATCTCAGGGAAGGGAGTTAAATCTGTGAGGGTTTTTCACATTCAGTTAAATCCAATTTTGCACCTTGCAAACTTTAGTGAAATTCTATTTTATCAAAACCCTCATGGTTATCTCCATTAGAAATGTAAGTCTTTACAGACTGATACATGCAACCACTGAACTCAGAGAAAAAATAACCTTTGACTTCAATGGCACCTTTCACTTCAACCAAGGACTTGTGTCCCGTGAGGGTTTCATGGAGAAATGACAAGACAAGGACAGAAGAATTTGTCAAATGGGGTGGTGAAAATTCTTGATATAAGCCTGCAAGCATAGGAGCTTTAGAGATGAATTCCTGATATTTCTCAAAACTGATTCAAGTTTAACTTTATTGAAAGATACTGATAAAACGATCTCCTGTATTTCCCTGGTTATTGATTGTGGTGACAATGATAGAAAACAAACTTCTGTGGCCCACTGAGTTCTTGTTCTTCTCCAGGAAAGGTGGCAAAATATGAAATGTTGCATATGCAAATAGTCATAGATAATTAAAAGTTGTTGTACAGTCACAACATACCACTGCATTTGTTTACAGAGCTCTTACAAGGTCTTCAGCTGCTCTGGTTTAGAGAACTGATTTTTCACAGCCTGCTCTCCAAAACAAAGTTTTGACTAGTCCACTTTCCCAGGATCTAAACCTAAAATGTTATTTAAAACAAATTTCAGAATATTATTGCACATAGCATATTAATTTGAGGGTATCTGTAAAAAGAAATAGTGCCAACTATTGGCACTATTTCTTTTGTTTCTATTTCTTTTTTCTTTCTATTTTATTTTTTTCTTTCATATTGTATTGGCATACAATATGTTTAATAATCAGCTTTTCTCTTCAAAAAGGTCTCTTTAAAAATCCCAGTAAAAATCTTATGAAATGTTTCAATGATTCTTCTTCAGCACACTGCTTTGAAGTGGCTCTAATCTAAACTGTCTGGAGAGATGAAATGACAAGGAATTGTCAAGTAACAGACAGAAACATTAAAGTGAATAATATGTTCTTACCCAGTAAAGCTACCATCATTAACAAAACCACGATGTGTTTCACAGCCTTTCTTTTGTAAAAATAGAGGAGAATGCAGAATATTATAATTTCTAAAATCTGAAAATAAAAGAAAAGAAAGTTAGACCTGTGAAACTATACAATAGATGCTTCATTCAAAGTCTTTGAGATGTCACATTCACTTTTGCTGCTCTATCTGTTCAAAGACTGGCTTTCTAAAATATCTTCTGCTAAAAAATAACTATTGACATTTGTCTGAGCTATCAAGCAACTGTTGTCATTTATCTTTCCTGTTATAGCAGAAGTTAAACTTTGAGCATTTTTTATATCTTCAGTTTTTCGTTTTGCACTTCTATCTATATTTTGTCACTGCTAATGTTGAGAAGACATTTTTCAATGTGACAGCAAAGGTACCAATATTTATCAGTAATAAACCTTACAGAAACTCCGTCCATAATTCCTATGGAGTAAAGCACTTAGCTAAAGAAAGAGCAATCTCTCCTTTTAGTTATAGTATTCCTAATGTCACTCACTCTTTGTGAAGTGCAAGCTTATTTCTGCTACCCTCTTAGCCCTTCTCACCATTCCTACCAAAAATTTCCCTCAAAACTTTGTCCAAATTTTCTGCCATACATCATAAGGAGGATAGCATTTATTTCACATGGTAGTTCTCAAATCACAGGTACCTGCCAGGACCTTACCTTGAAAAGTTCAATGACACACTAGCAGACCACACTACTGGACATGTTGAGATGCTGAAGCAGCTCTGCCTACACTATGCATGGTCCAGTTTTGCTCCTCCAATAACATGTGACAGCTAAATGACAGTTAAATTTGCTGACTTCCTATGTCTCTGCAGTAACTCTTGCCATCTCAAAAGCATGGGTATTTTGCCTCCTACCAGAAGGGGTTTCCCAAATATCCTTCTGTGCCTAAAGAAAACAGCAAGTGCAAGGGCCATAAAGCTTCTGTGAAGCCCAGAAGACTGATGAAAGCAGGAGTGATGCACTGAGGGATGCTCAGAAGCCTGGTAGCCTTAGAGACAGCACGAAGACAGAGAAGTTCATTTGTGTATGTCAGAAAGTAATCAAACGGGGGAAATAAGACAGAAAATGAGACTGTCATCATTACTGAATCTCATTATTGTTATTTTTTGTCAACAAAGCAAATCATAGAAACACCTGTTAATCTCCTTGATTTTGTCACCAGCATACTATTTTATGTTTTATAATGCCACTTCACTTTTAAACCAACAGCCACCATAAGGCAGCACAAGACTCAAAAGTACCTGGGTGTTGTGCTGATGAAATTTCCAAAGAGATGACTGAACAGTTACTAGTGATGGTTATATAACGTAAGTGGCCCATTTCTCATTTTGGAGAGTGACTACAGCAGGAAAGCTGTCAGCTCTGCCCAGTTACTAAAATTCTCTGACACACTTATACCCTCCCCAATTCAGTTTAAAAATATTAACAGAGCATAATTATACTTTAATTCAATTTTTATTTACCTTCATGTGAAACCCTTGCTCCCAAAGACAACCAAGAGACAATTGAACTTCAAAACATGAAGAACACAAATTTGGATTTTATACCACCTTTTTTTAAAAAATGTCAAATGTTTATCACAAGATTAGAAAAACTAAAACAACAAAGTTGAGGGGGAGGGCATGTTTGGTTGGTGTTTGTTTGTTTGTTTTTCAAATGTTTTTCAAATTTCAAATTGAATAGAATAAAGCATTTGGCTGTGGGTTAATTAAAAGAAAATAAAACCCCAAAAAAACAAAACTCAAAAAGCTCCATTCCTGGATTACCAGGCTAATCCTAATTGAATAATCTTCACAATCTCTTGTGAAGTGCTGGTCTCATCTTCCTCCAGATTGATGTCCCTCCCCACCAGGCTTGCACCCAGAGATGAAAAATTGGCTGGGGGAAGCCACCAGCTTCTACCACCAGCTGGGGGAGAAGAGGCTTTTGCCTAAGTCTCACAGTGAGTAACTTGGCCAGCCTCTCCAGTTTTATTCAACAGTACAACACTGGGTAATTCTAAATCAGGAACCAAGGCAAAAGACACATCAAGATCTGCAGACAAGTGAGCTCATATTGGCCTCCCTGTTGAAAACTATGACAGGGTTTTGAGGGGACTTGAGAGGAGAAGTAAAGGTGGCAGCTTTGCTTTCCGTGCCACTGCCAAACATGTCTTAGGGCCAGAGGGGAATATCACATTATTAGGCTGCAGCTACAACAACCGCCAGGTAGCCTCATTTGCTACTCTGACAGGGAACAATTGGTAACAGAGCAGAAGAAATCTATGCTAAGTAAATATTCCCCACTCAGAAAGGGACCCACATTAAGAAAGGAGTCCCAGAGATGTCCTAGGTATCCTCTTCCATGACACACCAGTTCAGGACTGGCACACAGGATGGTGTGACTGGGACTGGACCATGGCACCAGGTAACATAGCACTGTGAACTCTGCTTCCCTCACCAGCGCAAACCTGAGCACCAGTCACTCTTCCCAAACCCTTGGGGTGTGGTTACCACAGATTGAGTAGAAACCCATGAGACAACCCAACTGCAGGCAGCTACACCTACATGGATTCATTTTATATCCTCTAGACAATCGCAGCAGCGGGAAGCACCATCATCTGTCCTGTCACTGACATTTCAAACTCTGCAAGGACAATCATCCAAAAACAAGTCAACAGACAGCCACTGGCTCAAACTGCTCCCTCACAGCAGCTCTGTCATTCCGCTCCCTCTTCTACCTCAGTGCAATCCCCTGAATGGCAAGTAGTGCCAAGCAGCACCAGCTTTGACTGAACCAGGCCATCATAGCTGGCTCTGTCCATCAGCCTTCTGTTGGTCCTCATCATCTCTTCTCTTGATAGAGCTACAATAAAGCTCCACTGTGATCTCCTCCTGCTTAAAAGCAAACCAGCCCACCAAGCAGACATGTCTGAAAGGAAACAACCAGGAAAAATCATCAAAACAACACTGGTGTTCCTGATGGCAGCTCTGGAAGGGGTTCACAGGTCTGTGTGCGTGGCCACCTCTACCTCCTGGGGAAACCCCAAGAGCAGCCATGGTGTAGGGCCTGAGATGGCAATCCTGTGGCCAAACCTAAGGAGACAAATGATGTTTGCTTTTCAGGGCTGCTGTTTAAGTTTACTCAGCTCTGTCAAGTCTCACATACTAAGCTGGAAATCCAAACAATTAGTTCTCAGTTCTGCCCAGCAGCCTAACTATTCTTTCATGGTTCTCTGCCACTTGGTGACCCACCTACAGGTCATCTTTAATCAGAAGACAAAGGAGAGTCTGTGACAATTAAGTTCCACTGCAAGCAGAGCCCAGGGCTCCTAACAGGGCCTCACACAGTTGGGGTGCCCCAGCTGGTGCCTGTAATTGTCTTCCGAGAACTACCCAAAACAGTCCTTAGTCTCATCACTGATTGCTGTGGTAGTGATAAATATGAAGTCCAGGAATGGGAAGGGCATAGATTACATCAGCTTCACCTACTCTGTTTAGAGCAATTGAAGGAACTTCACCTGCTTACAAGCATCTTTGCTGTTCAAAAATACAACTAATACAGATACACGCATGTATATAGAGATATATAACTCATCTCTGCTGAGGTCTCCTCAAGCCCACAACTCATCAACATTTTTTAATAATCATGTTTTCCATGTTTCTAAGCATTACCAGAAGGCACCAAAACAAAATGCCACATTGTCTGCCTCAAATGCTTTTCTGGCATATACAGGATGGTCT
>WAAG01026477.1:0-14636 GCA_013390105.1 Tichodroma muraria | reverse complement strand
AGGATAAGGTCTTAGTTTCTATTTTTCCAACTGCTTATTCCGTAATAGAACAGGAACATAACCCTCCATTGCTCCTCTCCTTAGATTTTTTATTGTAAAACACTGCAACAAATTTTGTGTAGGTAAAACCAGTGTCACAGCTCACTGAAAAGCCCATGAAACCCACTGTAAAGCTATGCCTTAGTTTAAAGAACTCCTGTAAAGTATTTGATTTTGGTGTTTGCAGCTTACAAGATCATAAGGACTATAGAGATTTGGCTTTGTGCCTGTAGAGCGCAATTGAAAGTTCAGTTTATAAAAACCAGTCCAAAATGAAGGACACCTACGTTGCTTGAAAAGTGTTTCTAAAGTTTGAGAGTAATGGTTAACTTGAAAGTTTTAAAGCTCTCTCAGGCTTTAAGGGCTACAGTCTGTTTTAAAATCAGCTCTACTGAAAGTCTGTGTACTACTTCTTTTTCTACAGTCCAAGGAAAAAAGTTACCTGAACGGCAAATGTTTTATCTCCAAATCCTGGAGTCATTCCTAATAAGCTCATATACGAGGCTTCATTGATGAAATTTTCAATTCCATGGAAGACACCACGACCAGTTGCAGATATACGTCCATGGATCCCACCCTGGCTGATGGGTTTACCAGTTACACATGCATGTGCATTAATATCCTGTAAAACAGCAAATGACTTGTGAAACATGGAATTAATCAATCAAAAAACAGCTGCAACAAGAAGTTTTGTACACTTCAGACATAAGGGAAAACAGAAATTGTAGGAGTCAGAACATGATATAGCTTAATTGCATTTAGTTTGTAGAGATGACTTCCTTCCTCACTTAGTGTGAACATCTCAGAATATTCTGTCAGGAAAGTTGTGTAATGCAATAGTGGATATGGTCTGTGATTTTTTGTTGCCTCTAAGTGTGTATGTTAACTTCAGTCTGTGTATCATGGTGACATCCACAAGCAGACAAATCAAAAAGCTTTCAGGAATGTTTCTCAAAGTCAGCTCCTATTTACAGCCACAATTTCTTCACATCATTATTTTTGATGTCATAGTTTTTTTAAGGGCTCAGACATATCCTTGAACTGGCTTTTAATCATCTTTAAATGGTGTTTAGTGTTCTTTTATAAAAAATTCAGCTATTATGCAATTACAAAACAAGGAGGTCTGTAGTCAGAATACAGGGATGCTCTCAGAGGAAATCTGCAGTTTGAAGGTCATACGGGAAAAGTTGGGTATTTACTACTTTTATTCAGAAAAGCAGCATTTACAATCAAGCCTTTATTCTTAATTTGGTGGCAATAAAATAAAGTTTTCCATATGCCAGATAGTCAGCCAAGATAAAATAGCTATTTAAAACCATAGCTGATTTTTCCAACTGGAATTAATAACTTGAAAGAAATTCTTCCAAACCAGACACTGGACCTCCCTCTTCTGTCACCAGTGGTTCCCATGCTCCCACACCCTGGGAGCACAGTCACACGGTGGCTTGGCTTCCAACACAAGTGAAAAAGTAGGGATGAAAGAGCATCCACTGAAATGAGTGTGCCAGCAGCCGGATGGGTTTCCATTCCACCAGCCACACATTCACTGGGAGGCTCCCTCTGCTCCATCCCTTGTGCCAAAGGCATTTGCATGCCTGTGGTGCAGGATGCTTGGTGAGAGGAAGGAAAGGAGCAGACAAAAGTAAGTGGAGGCAGAATGGCTGGAGGAGACTAGAGCCATAATGAAGACTGAAACTATTTTACTGTTTAAAAACGATAGTAAGTTAACACATAACCCTCTTTAAGAACAATGAAAGTGATGCTGGGCTTGCCACAGAATTCCTAATTCAGTCTCCCAAAATACAGCTCGCTGTTCTCCATGGGCTGTATGCTCCCTCTTGTGGCATGTCAGCTGTAACAGTTGTCTTAGAACGACTTGGCCTGAAGTTTTGATGGACTTCCAGGTTTTTCTTCTGTTATACGATCTTAAACTATGCTTTGGGCTTCATGCATTCACAAAAGAGGAAATATATTTTATAAATATGTGAAGAAATACAGCTTCCCACCATATATAAGAATGTATCTATCAAAGTCCTTTCCTGTGTACCAAAAGTCAGTTGATTGTGTCAGGAAGTACAGAAGAGCGGAAAGGATTAATTTAATAAAAAACTTCAGCCATATATAATTCAGTGATCCAGCAACTTCAGATGGATTTTCTGGAACAGTTAACATGGTAGCTATTAACAACTTGCATGGTTTAGCAAGAAAACAGAGCATGAAGTGAGGGCAGATCCAGGTCTTCTTAAAGTCACACATAAAAGCCACAGCTGATGTCAAAGTCCTAAAATCTTTGGTTTCAAGTCAATAAACAAAAACTTTTAATATATCTTGAGTGAAAACCAAAGAGCATGGCTTTTACTGAGGACCTTGAAAAATGGCTTATAGCTAGCATCAAAGGCTTCTATATCAGAACTGGTAGCCTATGAACTTAGTTGGTGATGTTCAGGCACTAACTTTTGCTCCTTTCTTAACCCCTTTCCCTTGATGTTCTCCTTGTCTTTCCATCTTCCTGGCTCTATGGCAGGTTTTGAGCAAACTTCCCTTATCTGTTTAGATCTGTTATTTGCTTTATCCTTTCCACTTGAAACTCACTGAACACAGCCGTTCCACTTGAAACTCACTGAACACTCACTGAACATCAGGGCTGTACCTGAGACAGATCCCTCTCACCAGAGTTATCTTTCCACTCCCACTCCAAGGGAATGTAGTCCCTTGCACAGCTTCCATCTGTGTTTGGAATTACAGCTCGTCTCACTTTTGTTCGTTGCTCATTTCTGCTCTTAGTTCCCTTCCCTTCTTCTCCCATGATCACTTTTATCTTTTTAGTATTCCTTAATCACCTTTATTTTTGCTCTTGGTGTCCCAAACAGATAGTTATCTGAAACACCTTCCTGGAAACTGGTTTTGATGGATTATTCCCCTGTTTATAACCTTGTCAGAATTCTCACTTTCCTTCTCCATTACCTGCTCATTCTCCACAATAGTTCTGGAGTTCCACTGTGGCTTCCTCTCTCTCTTGAGTGTACAAACAAGCAATCAAACAAAATTAAGTAAACTAACATTCCCACCCCCCTCTTATTTCCATTTTTTAATTAACTTTGCAGAAAAGTGTTCCTGAATCCTCTCAGGGATTTTTATTTTTCAATAGGATATTGCCATACAGAGGAAGTCTAAAAAGAAGCTGTTGTAGCATAATTCTAACTTTAATCCTCAGTAGTTATTTCCTTTTCTGTTGTCATTGAATAATAAGAATGTGTAGAACTACACAATAAGGTGAGACTATAAAGTGGAAAGAATAGGAAATTCATCCATTTGAAAACTTCTCTATCAGGGTTTAGTTTAATTTAAAAAATGGAGATTTTTGTATAAAACTGTATGAGAACTCTTCATTGTATGAATACTGCAAATCTTAAAGCAGGTCACTTGCTGTGCTCCTTCTTGTCAGTCTTAATAATACAGTGCTGTTGTATCACAGTGAAATACACATTTTAGTGCAATGAGTTAAATGTTAAAACTCAATGCTTTGAGGCAGTAGTTTTGCTCTAAGTTGGAATTTTAAGTTCTGACTGAGGGAATTTTAAGTTCTGACTGACTAGTTGCCACCCTGCATGTTGAAGTCCTGAAATAATTTTGGCTTTTTATCAGGTATCAAGATTTAATTAAAATATTAACCTATGTAAATAGCAAAAAGCAAATAATGTTTTACAGTGATATCCCTAACAGAGAGCTCTGTGTAAGAATGATTTAACGCAGCTAATCAACATGCCACAGCTGATTCCTCAAGCATTCCTTTTTCCTTCCTTAAGATACCTCAGACTGCATTTCAGACTTAGGATAACCTGTGCCACTCCACCTCCTACTGTCCAAGGCCTCAGACAAGTGTTGTGCCAGGAGACTGCCTGAGGACAGGTCCTCAGCAATGTGCCAGAGCCAGGCACGTGGTGGGTGGCACTAATGCCCGAGGCACTGAGGTGAAGTACATCCTGCTGTACTTCAGGGAAGAGGCTGCACAAAGTACAAGGAAAGAGTCTTTTTGGTTCAACAGGAGCTGGGATAGGCAAACATGCAATAGATTAGCATATTAGCACACTAATACACAGCTACTAACAAGTAAGTTGTCCAAAACACATTTTTCTTTGAACAGAACTGTTGAAAGTATACAACAGAAGTATTTGGTTAACAGGTACAAATAACCCACTGACACAACGACAAAGGCCAAAGAAAGGGCTAGCATTAAAAAGTAATTTTTAAAAACTTTATTATTTTTTTATTGCCTCCTGGGCTATAAATTATGTCAGTGTCCTTTTGCTTTACACTTTGAAGAATTTACTGAGTCCACAATGAAACTTGTTGCTTCTAGAAGCAACAAGTTTCATTGAAGCAGAGTTTCACAGAAGCTTCTGTTTCATAGAAGCAGAGAATCTTAAAACTTTTACAACTTATACCAATAGCGTGAACTTAATTTGTATGGTCTCTTGAATGAATAAAACTATGAGCATGCATTTAAAAAAAATTGTAAATTCAGTTATCAGTTAACAACTTTAAATTAGTAATTACAGTACCAATGAAAGAGGAAAACGATAGAAATAGAAAATCAATTTTAGACTATATACCTTTAAAAACAGTGTATTTTCTTTTTGTTGAACAGTTGCAATCAGTCAGAGATTGATTTAATTTTGCAATTATCAGAGAAGCCTCTTTTAAGGCTAGTGTAAGAATATTATCCTTAAAGCTATTTTTCCTTTGCTGTACCCTAAAATCCTCACACCACTGAGGTTGCCACAGTTTGCAAGAATATTTTTAGATCCAATAAATAAACAAATTTATATGATTAGGCAGCTTTTCCACTTGAAAGCCTCTGCTCAAGACTTACATAGTGTCCTATGGTACTGGCATAGGTGTCAGCAATCCAGGACATCTCCCTCTCCCCTGTGCTCATATCAGGAGCAGGCACATCCACACCAGGTCCTGTTGGCAACAGTGAAAACAGCTCTTAAGGATCAAACACAAATAGTTATTTTCAGTCGTTATTCCCTTGGGAATTGTGCAGGCCTTGGCAGAGAAGAAGTGTTTTCCTGTTTAATCCTCAGTTTATTATGCAAGCAACATATTCTTCTTGATTCAGTGCAGTTTCAGATGCTGTATCACACCTTTCTACAATATTATCAAAACCCCAGCCTTTACATAAGCCATTTGATGAAAGCTGAAGGCCACTTTGTCAATAAAAAGTCTGAGCAAGATAGTGCATCAAAAGTGGTTCGGTTCTTTTTGCAGGGAGGGTATCTAGGTATGATTTCTATATACTGTGACATGGATTGGATTCTTCTGCAGAAGAATTTCCTTTCTGTTCCTGGGTGAGTTTAAACATTGAAGATATGCTGTTCCTAGTCATTGCACTGTAACATATGCATTTGATTTTACTGCTTACTTCAAGAAAAGTTTCATCTCTTTCTTGATGAAATAAACCTCTAAAAGAAGTTTCACACATCTGTTCAAATAAAAAAAAAATCTGTTTTTTTGTAGATGGCTAAAAATAGTATCTCCCCAGACTATTCAAGATTATAGAAACTTGCTAATCAGGAAAAACTTGCTAATATAATATTATATGCAACTCTGCCCCAACAATTTTTTCTAAGTATTTTTAAAAGGTTTGTGAAAGTTGTGTAGCACCAACCAGAGAGCTAGAAAGGAAGACAATTTTGTTAAACCATTTAAATTGTCACCAAGCTAATTATCACTATAGTTTGCATTGCGTATAGTAAAACCAAAGTCACATGTAACATCAGTAAGTGTGTTTATAAAGGAGCTTAATTTAGATGATAAATACTCTGTGTGCAAGGGCAGATGGCAAACACTCTGGCTGAAGAGCAAGAAAACGCAGATAAAAGGATAGATGTTCCCAAGGCAGTTAGATATAGGAATACATGACAGACCTTTAACTAGTTACATGCCTCATTATTCATTTGAGTAAGAACCCTCTATGGGTAAAGCTGCTCCCTTTGATTAAAAGTTGAGCTGGTAATATTCAGCTTTCTGCAGGGGAGATGTCCAGACAGCAACTCCAGACAGCAAAGCTACCAGACCAGCTCAGGGTTGAGTGTGAATGAAGCCCCTACTGACATTACAGAAGCTGAGGTTCTGTTACAACAGGCTCCTATACTTCTTGCCTACGCTTCCCTTGCAGCCTCTGGTTGCCATGGGTGAAGCCATCAACTTTTGCTGGGGTGGATCTTCTATTTCCTTCCTCTCTTTCCTCAGATACCTGCCAAAAGCCTCAACTGAGACTACAGGAAACAGTAACAGCGAAGAGTTTGCTATTAGAGATTAAAACTGCAACAAATATGGTCACCATTTTATGCTCTAACTCTGAGAGAAATGTGATTCATTTTGGGTACCGTGACCTCAGCTTTTGTGGCTTCTCATGGCAGAATAGCCACCAGAAAAAGTTAAAACACAGTTCCCTTTAAAATGCACTAGATGCAATGACTCAATTCTTTGTGGTTCTTGCTGAAAGTTCTGTACCCAAATTGTTTACAGTTCTCAAAAATACTGTTATTTAAGGATATTATCTAATGGACACTGCTAATGCACAATAAATCAGATTCCTAAATTTGAATAGTAAAGCTGCCCAACATACCAATAAAGCCTTTTTTTGCCAGCTCCATGGTAAACCTTCTTGTGATCTTTTCCAATTCATTGTCCTATAGAGAAAATGCAATAAATATCAGAAGAAATCATTAGTGCTTATTGAGTATTTGCTCAAACTTAGCCCAAGCATAAGCAAACGCCCTCTTCTTCTAGAAGAAAGGATGATTCATAATTTATATAATTTATATGCCACTCCCTAGCAGACCTTTGGTATTCAGGCAGCACAAGAAACACTGGGCTTTCTTTCTGTACATTCTGATCCGTGACAAGTCGGGAGCATGGCACAGGAAGAACCACCTGTGCCCACAGCAGAGATTTCCAGCAAACAAATCTGATATCCTCTGTGAGCGATTTACAACCAGCAACAGCAAGAGCTGGCCCTGCCAGTTGTGTAATCAACACAGCCAAATGACTTGACACAAATCCTTACAGGAGCTTTGAGCTTAGAATATCTGTTATGTATTCTAGTATTCCCTTCTGTACAAGTTGTTTTAATTAGGGCAAGAAGGCAAGCCTGCAGTAAACCTTTTATAAGCCAAGTTAGTTATTATTCACACTGGAACACTGCATAGAATGGTTTAATGGAGCATAAAACTATTAGTCAAAATAAACAAAAACATTAACTTTTTTTTCGAAGAGTAACTTAATTTAAGCTTTTATTAACAGCATCAACTTAAAAAAAAATTCCAGGTACTACATTATTAGTAGTTTCCTGATTTTCAGGAAAAAAAATTAAGTAATTGAAGTATTCCACCTCTGAAACACAGACCTTTTAAAAATTCTTTTCCTACCTATTGCATGCACAGGCTACATTCAGCCTTTAGAGAGGCAGAAGTGGCAGGAGGTTTTAAGTGGTCTATAATGCCCTTAGAAGAGCTTTCTTAACTGGCTGGCTTCAGTATTGCAGATAACCAAATTTTTATCTATGATTAGGCTTACTGTGTAGTTCTTGGGATTGATCTTGACACCAGCCTTTGCCCCACCAAATGGCACATCTACAAGAATGCAAAGGAAAATTATTTTACTTTTTCAACAATAAAGGCAGAACACATGAGAAAGATGTGTAATTATATCTTTGATTTTACCAGTGATTTTGGGTTTGCCGTATTTACGGCTTCTGAAGTGTAAGTTATAATCTGATCTAGGTACTCTTATTGAAATGGGAGATCTTTCAAGGCACTTTGAAAATGGTCTTTAAAACTCAAAAGTTCATTATTTAAATTTTATATGTTTAAATATCTCTTGTCCTCGATACTTGTAGAAACAATAAGTTTTACCTTTTATATTTTACTGGTTTAGCTCAAAAAATTTTACTTTGGAAGTTCTAAGCACATCTATATACATTAGGAAGTATTTTCTTTTCTTACACATAATATGTAGATTCTCTCCAAACTCCTCTACAATTTAGTATCTGTGTACAAACTATAGCTCTTTATAACCCATAAAGGAATTTTATCCCTCTCTCTCCACAGCTCCCCCGCCTGAACCTTTTACAGTCTCCATCTGTTCCCCCTAAAATTAGTCCCCTACTAATCCAGGTTTGTCATATTTGAATTTGAGTTCAAGATGCAGCACTTTCTATGGGAGAGGGTAGTTAGCAGACTCTGGACTTTTCAAACAAAAATGCAACCTTATGAAAGTATTTTCAGTAACAGCAGAGGGAATAGGTATTATTATTTTGGTCACTCTAGATTTTTCCCACCTTGCTACAGATTTAGGTTAGAAATTAGTGTCTGAAATTCATTTTAATCCTTTACATGTTTGGTTTTTTATGTAATTACAGCAGTACTGATTGAAACTGAAGACTGAAATCTTGCTTGAAAAATGAACACTTACCAACCACAGCACATTTGTACGTCATGAGAGATGCTAAGGCTTTCACTTCATCCACGCTGACGTCTGTACTATAACGAATACCTGCAAAAGACACATGAGAAAAAACAGGAATTCACTAAACAGCTTTGTAAGTATTTATAAATTGAGAAGGGTAATTCTACACCAACAGTCTTTAACATGCAAGCAGGTAGTTTATTAACTTATTTACGCTAAGAGGTAAAGAACAATACCCTGTTCCCCTACTTAAATATCTATCTTTTATGTAGAAGAAATTCACTACGTCACTAATTTTCTATGAAGTAGCTTAATGGTAGCACTCAGCCTTAGGGAAAAAAGTAAATATTCCTTGTGATGAAGATGAATCAAGCTGACAGGCAGCTAAGAGCAGAGTTTTCAAGAGGCTGATAAGCTCTTCAGCATTCCACAAGATCTTTAGCTTTGGACTTCATTCATTGTATATACAAGATTAACTTTGTTCCTGAACATAACTTATCGGAACAGGTTATAATCAAGGTCTTTTTGATAGAGTAATACAAGCTCCTGTTAAGTTCTAAGCCTTGGCTTCAAGGCCCTGGCTGCTAGATGCAGCCACAAAACACAAAGCAACAAACCACTCTGCTAGTTTGAATTTTTTCAAAACATTTTGAGGGACTAGTCCTACACCGGCGAGCTTGTGAGACCAGGCCACCCATCCCACACCCACATGGAAGCCAGCCCACACCTGCATTCCCTGCTCCAAGTCACACAGCAGGGCTGCAAGTGTGTGCTGACACATGGTGCAAATGCAAATTGAATTTGTTGTGTGCTGGCAGCAACTCAAACGCAAAATGGGTGAGCCCAGCATTCAAGGCAGTTCAAAGCTGAGTAAAAAAATGGTTACACAAAGGTAAGGAGATCTTTCACCTGCCTGACTCCTACCAGTGTTCTGAAAAATGGAAATATCCAATTAATTGATTGAACTCAACGTTACAATTCGTGTATCTGAAGGTACAGAGTAGGAAATATTTAACCAAACTGATAGGGCAGATCTAGAGAATTAGAGAAGCTTAAACATGATGTTTAAGATCAACATGTGCCCAAAGTCATGTGGCCACAGCCAAAAGGCTCCTACCACTGTATGTTTGTTTCTATCCAAGCTTCTCCTAATTAACTAAGCATACAGCAGAGCCATGAATAATTTATTATTCCCATCTCTACTCCCCAAATCTTTGGCTGTAGGTTCTGCCAAGTTGCACGGTGGTTTGTAGCAGGCACAGAGTGTCCTTTAGATGCCAGAACATGGCACCACAAATTTCCTATTATGTAAAGAGAAGACCATATTCAGGTTCTCAGGAGTGAAAAAAGGCCAGCATACATTATCCAAACTAAAGCACTGTGCTGCTATGAAAGCCATTCCTGAATGCTCTGGAAACAATCCCAGTTTCAAAGGAACTAAGTGCTGCTCTAATAAAGCTGAGGGCCAAGTGCTGCTTTCTTACGTGAGTTCAATCAGTAAAAGAAAGTACCATGCCTCTGCAGAACAGAAATTAAATTTATTGTGTATATGGGGGAAGAGTGGTCTCCAAAAGCAAACTAAGTAGTTTCTGACTTAGATAGCTGCAAGGAGTTAATGTCTGAGCTTTCAGTAACCTTCTCATGGGAAGTAATACTCAAAATTTAAGTAGAACCTATCAGAGCCCAAAAAACCAGTCAAAGTTAGAATATAAATGTATTGTGTTTTTTTTTTAATGTCTTACTCTGATCCTTCAGAGAAGCAGTTATCCTTCTGTCAAACTCTGAGCAAGAATGAGCACTACCTATGGCACTGACTGTCCTGCCTGGGGAAATCATTCCCTCTTGGCTGAGCAGGTACTCTGGGGACAGGTCTCATCTGAGTATTGTTTAAGCCAGCCAAGTTTGGAGTCACAGCCTATGTTGGCCAGAAGTGAACTCTGCCCCTCCACCCCCAGCTGAACTAGATCACTGTGTATTTATTCATCCCATATACTTATTTAAACTTCCAAGCTGTGTATACAAAGCAGTTTTGCTATAAATGTACTCCTGCAGGCACACAAAATGTTGTTTATTGTTATATGAAAAGCAGCAAGGAGACTAAATACTTCGGGATAGTTATCTTGTACAGTTTAAAGAGAGAAGCAAAATACAAAAACAGAGGGAAGCCTCTTCTGCAAATCATACGGAAGATAGGATCTGAACAGGTAAACAAGCAGCACTTTAACTAGAAGTGCTAGTGCATGTACTCACTCCAGTGCATGTAAAACAGTTAGACCTCTGGTTCCTTGTACTGCAGTCAAGGATTGCCACAAACTTTGATGTAATAAATGTTAAGTTTTCATATCAAGGTAAATAGGGAAAAAGCCCCAAAACTAACAAAGTACTGACAGGCTTTCAACTGAGCTGCCTATCGGTCAGCCATATACACATACCAGAACACAGAAAACTTTTGGGCTTGAGGTCAAAACTGTTCTTTTCTGGACAACTTTATACTTCTGAATAAGGTTTAACTCCTTTTCCAGGCTTTTAAAGAGTTGTAATTAAAATGGCTTGACTGCTGGCTTTATCTTCATAAGTGGAAGACCAATCAATTCTGAGAGTTGTGCTGACTTTACTGGTCACTCTTCTCTAGTTTATGTGGTAAAATCTTTTATTAGGTGAAGTTCACAGTGTGAACCCAGGTTCTCTATCAGGTGTGATGAAATTTTTCCCTTCCCTGGCAGGTGCACATAACATTTAAGATGCACTAACATTTCATTCCTTTTCACAATTCAGCCAGTTGCTATTTTCCAGGAATTGTAATTACCCTACAGGAGGGCCACCTCTTGAAAGGGAAGTTATTCATGCTAAGCTGTTAAGACTGATGAGTAGCAGACATCTGAGAATGCTGTACATTCCATCTGCAAGCAGATGCACAAAGATAAAAACTTACTTAATTTCTATTCTATTTGGACATCATTGAAATTTAGTTTGACAGCTTCCTAATTTGGCAGGAGTATTGCCACGCATTTGTGTAACTCTTTTGGCAGTGTTACTATGCATTCAATGGCCTGAGTCTAAAAATGGACCATATGCACAGATAAAATACTGGGTTTGGTTTTTTGGCTTTTTTTTAAGGTTCTCACTACATAAAAGCAAACCAAGCCACTGTTAGTAGCAAGACTACAATTTTTTTAAACCCTGGCAAGTCCCACACAGTAAGTCCCTGGAAACTTGTGCCTTTTACAGCAAACTAGCTATAAAAAAATAGTTTGAAGAAAGCCTCAAGTTACAGTATGACTCACAGCCATGGAAAATACTTTTCATTGGAAAACATATGAATTCTTGTTCTAGTTGAGAATTCTCTTTCCTTACCACGCCCCAAGAAGTTAAACAGTATGCTAAGAGTGACTTTGTTTTTCTATGCACAAAGGGTTCTAAATGAGGAAATGTTTCCATTTAATTTTTTAGTACTGGTCAGTATAAAGAGAAGGCTTTATCACTACTCTGCAGCGTCCATGCTTTTAAAACCTCTTTTTTAAGATCTGTATTATGGAGATATTATGCTTCACTCAGTTACCTCTTCACATCAAAGTAGTCTTTATCAGCAAAGCTACTTTGGATTCTATAGTAACAGCAGTCAGTTATCATTTTCATCATTTTGTAGCAAGGGATGTACCAAAATACACACAACATAGCCCTTGATTTCCAAGAAAAAACTGGTTTTACATCCTACTAGATTTTACATTGTACAGATTTCAGTATGTTCTGTGAAGTGTGTTTATTATGCTTCCTTAAAAAACGTGGTGTACAGAACCACCAACTTTTCCAGGATGACTGCTGCCTTCCTAGTACGCCTACAAATCTATATAGGGAAGTTTGTGTCACTATTTTCTGAGCTTCTCGTGCAGTAATCCTAAGTGGTAGTACCTACATGTGCCCTCACTACTAACGAGCACGAGGTATTCAAAGTCTCAAAAAAAGCCTAAACAGTTGCCATAGCAACAGTTCAAAGCAAAATACTTGGTAAACTATTCCTCCTGCACTAAACATCTTGCAAATCTTAGTAAGTCTCTCAAGTTCCCCAGAACCTGGAACACATTTGCATCTCAGCCTAAATTATTAATATCTAACCAAGGGTTTTGTCCTGCTTTGACTTCAGTGTTTTCTTCTGGATGTCATGTTCTGGTGAACTTTGGAACTAATTTGGGTCCTTTACAGATGACAATTCCTGTTAATACTGTGCATTTGTTCTGCTCATCTCTATTTGCAAAGAGCTTGCTCAACAAAAGAAGCCTTCCAGAGCAGCAGCTATCCTACACTACCCATGCAGCACTCAGCAACACAGATGTCATGATCTCCTTTGGAAGTTTCTAGGACTACAGGCACCTTAATCTCCCAATTAGCAACCCTGGATTCTGCAGCAGCTCTGTGGGTTAGCAGCTTGCCTGACCCTGTCCAAAGGCTTGAGTCTAAGTCCTTAGTCTGAAGGAGCTTCAGTATAGATGCTCACCTATGGATTCAGCAAAATCCATAAATCAGTCCCAGCACTTACTGCAGTGCCTTAGTTCCTTAATGTTTTAACTCTGGATTACGTATAATATTTTCATGTTTGGTAAGTAAACAAGTGCAACTGTGATTGTACTACCATCAAACTAAGTATTCACTGACATCTAACTCAGTAGGGACATATCACCCAAGCAATTCTTTAACTCTTTCAGAACACATACATTTTTCTAGACTCAGAAAAACAATCCAACTTTCCCAAGAAGGAAACTGCTGAGCCTTATTTAACCATTTGGAACATGTGGTAAAAAGCAGTGACTAATTTGTAATTTTTGGAGAGAAATTCCAGATAAACCTAACAAAGCAAGATGAGTAATTCAGTACTGGAAAACAAGAACGCTGTATACCAATCAGCAACAAGAACCACTAATTCCTAAATTCGATTCACTAACTGCCAAGAGAGGAGATAAAAATATTTATCACTTCCTACACAGCACTAGCCCACTATAAAGCTGGGGCAGGACAGACATTCCCCTATAGAGACACCCCACTGCTCTGCTTTAAGCACCGGTATGTATAAAATGACCATAAGGTACTCAGCCAGACAAAATACTTCAGTATACCACTTATTGTATGTTTTTAAAAAGCTGCACTTGGAATATGCTTAAGCATATACGTTTATTTCAATCCATGCTGAGAAAAACCAAGAATTTTTCTCTATTCAAAAATCACCTCTGGTGCATTGATAAGACTCAGTGTTTTAAATGTGAATATGGCAAATTTAGTACACTACCAGGCAAGCAAATAGGACATGAATTTATGCACTTAGAATCTGGCTATGAAGTAAAGTCTCTCACCTACAGAAATACCTCAGCCCCACCTAAAGGATTAGGTCACTTATTAAAGTGTGCTCAACACTGTAGTAACAAGGATAGAAACAGGGAGATACAGTAAACTGCTTCCACACAGATATTATTATTACCACGTGCGGGGGGGGGGGGTGTGCAGAGGGCGGAAATAACAAACAAGTTGGCCCTGGCTGGTCGAAATGCCATAGGAGCCACAAAACAAGAAGCCACCACAGTGCTGACATGAGGCAGGCAAATTCCATGCTCTTCCTAAGAGTCTAATTCCTAACAAGATGGAGCTGTTGCAATTCATGCAACAAAAACTGTTTGCCAGGATCACCCAGAGAACAGGAGGGAGACTATCACACAGGAGATTCCTCTCCCAAACACGTGTTTATGCAGAAAGCCCAATGCTGAGAGAGGTATGATCTCTCTATAAATAGACAAAGAGCCAACAGTAGCAAAGGAAAACAACTATTTAAGATCAAGGACAAAGCTGGCTACTGCAGCAATGGTATGAGCTGATTATATGAAAAAGCTGAGACTAAAGATTCACAGCCAAAACAGCAAGACATAGCCTCTTACAAGAATATCAAAGGTAAAAACAAAAACCTTTACTTTACAACTAGCATATTAAAAGACAGTAAAAGCCAAGACACACATTCCTTTCCTTCTTTTTTAATTTGCAATTTAAATGTATATCCACTATTGCACTAATTGTGAAGTTAGATAAGCTACAATAAGAGAATAGAAACCTATGAAAATTGGTCAAAGGTTGGACTCAAT
>WAAG01026473.1:0-10031 GCA_013390105.1 Tichodroma muraria | reverse complement strand
TTTGATGTTAGAGGTGGTGATCCTTTACATTTATTCGTTATATTCAACAGTTCCAATTATTTTCATTACAATTTCTATTTAGCAAAACTATGAAGAATAAGGAGAAACAGAAGGATGAGACTGAAACAGTACATGAAACGAAAAGAAAACAAAGTTACTTCAGGAACAGAATAACAGGTCTATAAATGATGGTACAGAACACACTGATATAACATTAAAAACCAGGAATAAAAATATAACTTTAATAGCTTGGAAAGTGTATTCTCATAGACTCAACTGTTGTTTGAGAAACTACTGAAGAAAAAAAAAAATCAGAAAAAAAATTCCTCTGAGAGATACAAAATCAGTTGGAGTTGTGCAAATAAAGTGAAACAAGCTCAAGTACTCAACCTAATTCCATTTTCCTTAAAGAGAAAACTACTTAGACCAAAAATTTGGACTTCCAAAACAAAACAAGAGAATCATGGAAATGATAATAGTCTCATCATTAATGGTTCAAAATGTTCTTCTTTCAGTAAATACATTAGACCTCACTCCAACCTCCTGCACAGATCTCTCCCTTTACATCTTCTGTCTTGTTGCAGAAGCTGATCACGGTTCATGAGGTATCGTCCTCACTCCCATCACGGCAGATTTCTCCATGTTCCTTCCATGGAACTTTGCCATGAACAGCTCTAGAAAACACTGAGACAAAATGCTGCTGGAGCACCAGTGCAGCAATCCTGCCTCCAGGAGACTGCTCTTGCTTCGGGCTCCAAAAATCTACAGGTCAGCTCCTCTGCTCCATGACACACATAGTATCCCTTGCTAGGGCTCTTCATTTGTTTGTGTGCATTTTTAACCCTTCTACTTACTGAAAATGCTCCTGAAAAGGCCAAGTTCAGAAAACATTTTACTAAAAGGAGACCTGAGATGCTGCTTGTGTTCTGCTCCTCCATGCCCTGTGAGCAGACAGGGCACTGAGACATGTACTCAGATGTAAACGTCAGCTGATGCTCTCCCAGGAATACCTGCTTGCAAAACAGATTGAGAGGAGAGTGTACAAGAGGCTCTCCAAACAGAACCCATCTGATAAAACTAGCACATGATTTATCAGCTTCAATGGTGTATGGTGGAGAATGCCATCACTCACGAACAGTGCAAACACCATTTTTTCAACAAAAACAGTCATTATAACATGGTTGAGTTAAAGCAAGGGGAGGTGATTCACATCCATGTGCACCACAGCCCTCAGGGAAACAAAAAAATCAAATACCATTTCTCCTCTTTTCATTGCAAACACACACAAAGCATTCAACCAAATTAAAACCAAACAAAGCAAAAAAAACCTGGAAATACTCATTGTAATATTTTTTATCTTTGAAAACAAAAGGTCAGAAACTGAGAATACACTGTAAAAAATATGAGCTATTTTTAAACTTACCTGATGCTTCCCTAAAGTTAGTGTTTTTTCCTGCACATGCATTGTACGTGCACACAGACACATGAAACATCAGTACACTTTGACAGATAAGAGAAAGAAGATGGGTGCAAAGGCCTCACCTAAGGAGGTGTTAAGCTCTCAGCCCCCAACTCAGAGCCCACCTACAGTGCCAAGATGTCACCCACTACCATGCCAGGTTAGCAAGAGGTCAAGGAGGCCCAAGTGGTGGGCAGAGGTGTGGACAGACCGCGGCTGGGGTTAGTGTGAGCCCAGGCCCGCTCCCCACATGGCGGGCGCCGTGGAGGGCACTTACTGATGCTGCCACAGACTGCCATGCAGTATTCCTCTGAGTCAAAGTTGTTCCGGTTCCCACCACAGCCGCCGTAAAAGAAGGGCGCACATTTTCCTTCAGCCACATCAAAGTACCAGCGGGAGATCATCGCGCGGCACGGCCCAGTCTCAGCTTGCTCAGAGCACACCTCTAGTCACAGGAGACCCAGAGGAACCACATTTAGCATGGAAATGGTATCGTCTTGGCTTCTTAATTAGGTGTCTCTCTGTGCCCACACACTCAAGCGGGGAAGGAGATGCACCAAGATGGTGCTTTGGAAGGAGATGCACCAAGGAGTTGTTGTGAGGAATAGGAAACCCTTCCCCAGAGATAATGAAGGTAAATTTTGAACTGACACAGATTCTTGCCACAAAATCTCCTTAGCCTGCCTATACCTTATGTTTTCAGCAATTTTATCTGCACACATTAAGACGTGTTGCCCTGAAACAAATGTGAAATTTCATCTGCTTCCAGGCCAGAGGGGTACAACCACCAACTGATTGGGGGTTTTGCTGATAGCCCTGGGTGGATTTCTGCCCAAGCAGCTTACTTGGTACCTGAAAGGAAACATCTGAAAGTAAGAGACATATTTTCTCTTGTTCTTTTTTAGCTCTATATACCCTCCCTGACCAAATTATACAAAAGAAAACAGACAAACAAACAAAAATTATTTATACATTATAGTGGAAAACAAATTCTCTTCAGACACCTATTTAAATACAGCCAATGATGAAGAAACTCCCTTTTGCAAGCCACCCAGCACAGGGTTTTTAATTCAAAGTTCGAGAGCTCACATATATAAAATTACTGCTGTAGCTTGAACCATCCAGGGAAGGGAATCTCATCCCCAGTGAACATACCTACAGGAAAAAAATTAAAATTATTTGTGCTTGTGTTCACTGTGAGCTGCTACAGTCTCTGCCTACATCCTGCAACACAGGGAAACCTGAGGGAAGAACCAAACCACACAAACTAAAGGAAGATAAAGCAAATTCTGCCTGCAATTTGGAGTTCAGCCAATTACACATGTAAATGTATAGCCCTTTACCAATAATGTTCCAAACAGACAAAACCGTTTTATCTTTCAGTGTGCTGCACAAGTAATTTCAAATATACATAATATTAAACATCAATAATCCCCTCATTTACTTTCATCCCACACACTACCTGGCAAACAGACTGCCAAATTCAACTAGAGGCTTCTAAATTCTCTGCATAAATTTGAATTTTGTGGAAAGCACGTTCCTGAGGGTTGAAAGGTATGAAGAGATATCACTGCACTAGCACTAGAAAACCCCTGCATGCTCATCACCTCTCAAATGTTGGCTACAAAGAATCCTGCTTCTCAGTGTCTGTCCTGATCCATCAATTCACTATTGTCAGAAGCACCACTACTTATAAATAGGTTTTTATGTCCAATTGTCACTGGCAATACAACCCACATTTCCTTAAATGTACAATATAGGTACAATTTACATGCATTTAAATTATTCATGTATTCTAGCTATAAATAATACCAAGAATCAGTTTCAGAAAGCATACATTTAGTCTGAGAGAAACAGATCCAAGAGTATGCAACCATCAAGGATGTGCTAAAAATGCTGCACTTCTGTATGAAGAAATTAGGGGGGAAAGAATACTGAGTTTTTTACTTGAAGAAAAAAAAAAACAACTATCATTAATTGCACAGCGCATTAATTACAAGTAATTGTATATTACCATATGATTAATTATAGATAATTTTTAGTATACAAGTAGTTCACCTGAATTATTTTCAAACCAAATCCAGCCACACCACCCAATTATACAGTCAAATCTTGACAAAAAGCTAACTTTGCACAGTCTTGGAAAAGCTATCACATGTAAATTAAAAATCAATAGTGACTTCTGATATAAAACAGACAGGTATAACCAAAAGAATTTTTACTGACAGGAAATCTCATTTCTGAAAATACAAAGGTCTCAACAATTGAGTCTTTCTTATTTAATGCTGATTGTGGGCCAGCCTCTAGACACACAGTAAGTACCGTCTAGGTTTCCCTCAAAATATTTGTTTTGCTATATAGACTGATTTATTTTGCACTGTTATCAGGTTGGAAACTGTTTACAGATTTAATTTGAAGTTTCCTATAGGTACCTCTATCACAGAAATAGCAACAGAGATTTGAATGTGCAAAAGCAAAGGTAATTGTCCATCAGATTTAACATTGGAATTTTCTCTTTGGTGAACTAAGTCATTTATACACATGAAGATGCACTTGAACAAGTGTTCAGTAAACCACAAAGTAACATATTAAAAAGAGCAAGCCTGAAGCTTTGCAGTCCACTGTTGTGGCTGTTGTTAGGCCCCCTGCCTGACCTGTCGCCTCCTATCAGGGGAGGGACATCCTTTCTTCCAGCCTGCACTGCCAACCCTACTGCCCTTGGTGAGACCTACAAGGTACATGGGTCACCAGAGAGAAATGCTCTATTGTCTTCTAACCTTTTTTTCTTGTTTATTCTTTGTTTATGACCTAAACAAAGAATAAACAAGAGAGGGGGAAGTACTCTGGTTTAGTGTTTCATAACTGCTCTTTTTGAGGGAAGTGTGGTGCCAGTCCAGTCTAGGAAATGTGTCACTGCTGTCATTCATCCCTTTCCCAATGTCACCATGCCCATCTGCCATTCTCTGCGGAGGGCTCAGAGTAGTATCCCTTCACCCCTGCCTTAGGGCAAAGGTACATTTTTAAACCAGCTTCTATTCCTGGGCAATGGTCCCATCACTCCTGTTGTGGGCCAGATACTTCTCCTGCGCCTCTCTATATCCCCATACATCACTTATCCTTACAAGAAAAAGCCACTGCATTTGGTTCTCAGCTGCAAAACCTCAGCTGAGAAGACAGGGAAATAAAGTGCTGAAATGCGAAATGCAACAGGTTTTCTCGGGCTATTAATCCAAACAGCACTTCCCATTCCTTCTGCTGCTGCCAAGTATAGCAATTAATGTCTACAAGGGGTGAACTATGGTATTTTAGGAGATATTGGGAGTAGGCAGGCAGCATGCACTGCTGTAGCGAGTTTCAAGATACAGCACTAATGAATGTAATGGGTTAAGCTAAATGATTCATCAAAAAATTAAAATTTGCTTCATATTTTAATTCTGTTGCTGAAAACTGAGGCAAAGATGAGTTACTTTTTGCAAATGTGAAATTCAGTTTTACTTAATACCACAAATAATTTGTATGCAGTACAGCATTAACAGCAAGCTTTGCTTTAAGCAACTTGCTCACTCTTCCTCCTCCAAGGACAAACTTTTGCCTTTAGATTCAAGAAATTGGATACAATTAAAGAGGACAAGCCTTTGCAACAACCCAGGTTAATTAACAGTTGCTTTTAGACACTTCAGAGTTTTCAAACCATCCTACTCCAATAGTGAAATTTCTCTTATCCTGTGTCCTAAACCACAGGTGCCAAAATCTCTGTTCTTCAAAACCTTAGACATGACAAATTACTTTTGAGATAATCAGGAAAGTGTAAGTCAATTTTCCCCATTCCAAGCTTCTTGTACTTATTCCAGCATGTTGGGGCAAACCCAGTTGTTTCTAGCCAAGCAAGCACCACTCCCTGAAGGACAGTGCTACGGCAAAGCTTGTTGATTTGCTTTTAAATTAAGCAGTTGAATACTGAAAACTAACCAGTTACATTAAACATTGGAACAGACTAAGTTATTTTTTCTTTGAAAAGCACAGACTTCAGCACCCTAGGAAATACAGTCTTTTAAGTATGTGGACATTGATTTATACTGACTTTGTATAAAGTACTTCCATAAACACTCATTTACCAAAATACTGTAAGTAGAGCTCATTAGAATTTACGTACAAACATTTTAAATATTTTTGATGCTCACTTTTTACAGAGGGAAATATAAAATATGGTTCTGAATGTCAGTTTAAATTTTTCATTACCATTTTTTTTCCTGCCACTTGAAGAAAATCGATTTCAAATCAAAGTAAAATTATAATTGCTTTATTTCAAAATCTCAACTCCATGCTTTTTTTTTTCCCTTATGGGACTTAAATTCTTAACATTTTCAATTGATAAATTGGAAATAAAATGTAAACTTCTAACAGGAAGAAGAACTAAAGCTATATTTACATGTTTCTATCACTGTAAATATCACATTTATTCAATATTTTTTCAGGATTTGAATTTATTTACATGATTATGAGAACTAAGCTCATTTAATGCTGGCAGTCAGTCCCAAACCTTAAATCAGAAATTAAATTTTAAGAGATCTAAGAAAAATGGGACCAACAGGAGGAGTTAGATTACTAACTCTGACCTGTCATGGAAGTTGGTTTCCCATGTCTAGTTTACACCTCTGAGAAACCTATTTACCTTAATGCTACAGAAGAAAGGTACCATCATGCTGACTTATAAATATTGCAAGGTCTTGATAAATATAGCCATGTTAATGGAAAATGTATTGATGAGCCTTTCTGTACTACCAGCCCTGCAAGTTTGGAGCTGATACAATCAAGTACACACAACTAAATCATACTGAGGGTCTGAACAAGCCCATTAGCACTGGTGTGTGTTTGCTGTCTGCTCAAACTGTATCACAATCACACGGGACCTGAACACCACTTAAATGAGGACCTCAAACACTCAGTTACTTAAGTATATGGGATCAGATCTTTTATTTTACCATTTATATCTCACTGAAGAACAGAGTAAATAACTGATAAATGCAAGAGAGGCCAAAGGAATAAACCTCTCAAATGTGTATCATGAGGTATGCCCTTCTTCAGGCACTAGTATATAAAATATCACAACTGGAGCGATTTTGGCTTCCATATCTTCAGGAATTGCACTATAGTTTAAGGATATTAATATATATGCCTCTATATTAGTCTTTATTTTTTAAACTAGCTGAGAAAAATTAGGCAAGAGCAAATGCACTGGTTTTTTTGAAGTTATAGTCTTTGTGTTCTAAAAAGGCACAACTGTTTTTAGTCAATGAATCAATCAAGAGGGAATGTTTTAAGATAATTTCACTGAAACAAAACTTCCTCATTTTGAATATACGGTTAGAAGAAGCAACCAAATTTTAGTTTGAGTATTCAAAGACAAGAGCTAATTTCAGAAGAGGTTTTTTGAACTACGAGAAGACAGCTGTGAAGCTGGCACATGCTCTGGGACTAAAGTTGGTGCACAAGCTACACAATTGCTAAAATGCTTTTTTACAGAGAAAAGTTAAAAAAGCAAAATTATGACTTCTCAATGCAATACTGAGGACAGCTCCTCTAAAATTGTTAAATACCCATAAATTGTAATTTCCATCTCGTGTAATCAAGATGAAATTCTCTCTATAATGTTTATTCTTAAGCTACTGCAAGGGCATATTTAGAATATTAAAAAAAATTAATGGTATACTTGACTAGAATATAAAGCCTTATAGTTCTGAAGTGGAACAAATATGTGAAAATGTATTTTTTATTTCTTGTGTACAAAAGAACTACATTTGGAACTAAGGTGCCATACAATTACCACTGATGGCCAGAATGCAAACAAAAAACCCAGCTTGATTTTAAATCTAGGTTAATATAGTTTCATGGATTTATGTGTTTTAGAAAAGTTAGGATTTCCACATAACATCACAATTCTGCTAACATGGCATGACAGCGAATATAAAGATAAGCCCAGAAGTGCACTCCAGTCTTTTTATACAGCAAAATCTTCAGAAAAAAATATGTAATTAATTACTGATTCAATATAATAAAATTACATGTTCTCAAGGGAAACAGATTTTTCATATTTTTTTCTGGCAGGATATATTTCAAATGAAACTACTCTCCATCTTCCAGCTTTACATAAAATAACACTATTACTGTCTTTAGTATTTCAGTACTTTTGCCTTCGACCCAAAACGGTAATACTATATTGCATCTCTATCAGCAAGATCATCAGATTATAAAAAATATTTTCTCCAATGGCAACATATAATAAAGTATTATATTATGTTGGATTAGCTGTGCTCAAATCTATTAGGTTAATTTTATCAGCTCATATTCATAAATTAGAGTAAATGATCATTCTTAATGAAGATCTCATAGCAAAAAACCCCAGTGGATTTATCTTAATGTGTACTATTTATACAGTAGCCAATCATGTTTTCTTGATATGAAATGCAGTAACACATCATCCCTCTCCAAATAAAGCATACTGCATAGTCTTGAAGGCAAGGAAGAAGAACAAGGAACTACTACTACAGTACAAAGATGATAACCTTTCAAAGAAGAAAGGTTGCCCTGGTAAGCTGTGGACACCCCATCCCTCGAAGTGTTCAAAGCCAGGATGGGCAGGCCATGGAGCAGCCTGGTCTAGAGTGAGGTGCCCCTGCCCACGGCAGGGGGTGGAACTGGGTGATATTTAAGGTTTCTTTTAAACCAGTACATTCTATGATTCTATGAAAGTGGGGCAAAGCTATGGAGCATGGAAAAAAAATCCAAACAATTAATGTAGCATACACTACTAATATTGTCTAAAATTCCCAGCTGACAGGTCTGGCAATCAGGGTTAATATCTCTTGCTTTACAGTATATAGTAGGAGTCACTGAATGGATTTTAAGTCTTTCAGCTAAAAATCTTCAGGAAAAAACCACCCATGATGGATCAATGACACTAAGACCTACCATACCAACATCAGGCTACTTTTCTCTTGCTAGGAAACCAGCATACGGTCTCTTACTGGTAAATCCATACTGTAAATACAGTTAAAATGTCACATGAAGCAGCACTGCTCAGATTGTTTCCTAACTGCCTAATGAAATCCAGCTGAATTAGAGACTGCAAAACCAACTGATAAAGGGCAATATTACACTGCTGGAGGAGGCAGGTGAGTCTTATGCTGCTGATTCCCCTACATCTGCTGGCAGGTGTGCAGAGAAGCTGAGAAGTGTTTTGTGCCAGGCTGCTGGGCTGACCCCACTACTCTCCTCTAATGAGATCTAATTGACCATGATGTTGATGGGAAGCACTAAGCCAAAACTGCCTATTCTTTGTTGTATGCCAAGAGAGACTGATTTTTCTTGTCACCTCCTGTGTCCTTCTTATGTCTTGTGCAGAAGGACAGCAGAAACAAAATCCCAAACAGCTGCACATGATGGGGGAAGCAGTGCTCCTGCTTGCCCTTCCATCACATGCCAGAAAAACCACAGGGAGCCTGGATCCTAAGGAGCAGCTTTGCAACACCCAAAACACCATGGCAATGATAGCAGAAATTAAACCACTCCCTTGTCTAAATCCTGGCCATCAGAGTCACTTCCCTTGCTTCACATAGAGACAAAAATCAAGAGCAGGGCTTCATAAATGAGCCATATTTTCTTCAGCACAAATTCAATGCTAACATCTCCCCATGATCAAAGGTGAAAAATGTTCACTTCACACTAATTTCACCATCTGAATCCTGTAATCTCAGACCCACAATCTTCTGGATTTAACATCTGAAGCCCAGCAAGAGCATATCTAAAAGTTTAAACTGGGTCTGCTGCTATACGCCACATGAATTGAGAGTAAAGATTATCACTCGCAAAAGGTAGGAAAGCGAATACCGGCAAATACTTGGCTATGGAAAGTTTATTCAAGTTTTTTAATAAACACATAGAAATGTGGTTGCTGCAGAAACTGAACGAAAATACCATCCTCCTGCCCATGGACCTTTCTCACTCACTAGGCAAGATTAATTTCCTTTTCACTGAAAATAAGTTTGTAAGTGGTTCTACTATTACTATTCTGGTCACAATTCGTTAAAATAAGCACAGAAATAAAACTGCCTGAAAAATTGATTCTACAATAGCTCAAGTATCTTTAAAGTATAACAATGAATTTGTGCTTTTCATTATTTATGGCTGATGGCAGCCATTCCACTGATTTGGCAGAGAAAGGGCCCAGTATCAGCCCACAATTAGATCCTTAGTTATGGCTTTACAACAGTTGTTTATTTGAAACACAACTCCTCTTAAACTGGATAAAACCAAACTCCTCTTAAACTGGATAAAACCACTCTCTGTGTTCTTTAATGCTAAAAACATAATATTAGTTACAGCTTCATAAAACTGGGTGTAGAGGATTGTGAAGATATCCTAGGATGCTTTATGACTAGTGCTTGGGCAAGGCAGCCTGGAACAGAGCTCAGTCCACATGAATGAAGCTCTGACACTTCAGTCCTTCTAGAGAGGCTTTCAAGGTGTCTCCATAGTAAAGACCACTTCTTAATGTTAAAAATACATATTGTAT
>WAAG01026467.1:0-12514 GCA_013390105.1 Tichodroma muraria | reverse complement strand
CCATTGCTGTGTCTCTTTCCTTATATAACTGTTCTAGACACAAAACACTCCTGACCTAAGAAAACCTACGTCAACCTTATAATTTTTTGTTAAATACATGGTGGTCAGTGACAGGTTTAAAAGTAGTAAAGAGTGGGCATTCCATATTTAACTCTGAGTCAGTCTATTGTATGTCATGTAGAGACAGCTGCTGGCAGAATTTGAGAAGACTTTTTCCAGATAAAGTACTCACTCACAGAAATCCCAGCTCCAGGGTGTCCTGAGGAGCATGTCCACTCCCTACAATCAGCTCTTAACCTGTTGAACTCCATGAAAGTTATGTTTCCAGGACTGTGTCCCCTGAGAATTTCTCTGTCTCTGGAGAAAGCCTCACTGAGGAAGCAGCTGAAAGCTCTGCTCCAGGGTCCTTGTGAACAGCTGACACTCATATCCTCTTCAGAAAGGCACCGCACACTAAATTTCTCCTATTCCCTTCACACCTGTGTTTTGCTTCAGGTGGGAAATGGTGTTGTCTTACATAAAAAATATAATTCAGGCTTTTGTGTTAAATGGTCTGAATTCATCTACTTCTAATGCAAAACCTTTAAATGTGAACAGAATCCAGTTTCAACTTTGGAACTTCAACATCAAATGACAGACTTTGAAATATCATAGAGAAATCTTGCCGTTTTACATAGACCAACTTGCTCCACACAAAACTACTGTGCAGCCCTTTCCCTCTCCCAGCACATCTTAATCAGTTTTTTTTTCAGGACTAACTAAAATGCCATCATGGAGAACAGCAACTTGTACAAGGAACACCTGCCCATAAATCTCAAGTGAAACTATTTAAAGTGTGGAGACTTGCTTCTTTATCTTTAAATGTATTTATTTTGAGAGTCAATTCAATACATCTAGATTTCCTGGCTAGGATGGCACCTGGCTGCCCCATAATTTCTCTCTCCATCAGACTCCTGTACATCCTGGAGGCACTGACTCAGTGTGTGTCCATTTCTCAGATCCTAAAGTATTTTTGATTTCCTCTATGCCCCATAGAGGGCTGGTTTGTGAACACTGGTATATATCGATTTTGGTGAAACTGATTTATATCAGCCCCATCTCTAAAACTGACTGACAAATACCATTGTTATAGCTTAAGGACTCCTACCTCAAGCATTGTCGCAATTTTCTCATTCACAGTCTCTCTTCTCCACATCTGACAGCTTGGGCTGCTCACAGCTCTGTGCATTTATTATACTGTCAGAAGCACAGATGGTCAAGGAACAGGGTTTGATTTATAGCTGCTTATCTTAAAAAAGCTGCATAATATGCATATTTGAGTTTGTCAATACTGAGAGCAATCCCTTCCTATATGACACATTTTACTTTTTATTCTTTTATTAAAGTCTGATTTCACATCACAAGCAGTCTCCCTGTAACTCGGGAAAGGCCGCCTGAAACACAGGGTGAAAGCAGCACCTTCCATTCTCCCATTCCCTGGCACCTGCCCAATGGAAAACTTCAGGATTGCCATTTTAGCAGCTAGAGGCTACTAGGTGTTCTTATCTCTTACATTCCAGAAATCAGAAACTAAACCCACAGTGACTCAAACTCAAAAGCTATGACCAAGTGACACATCTTTAAGACTGCGCAAATCAGCCACAAGATATGATGGATTTGAACTCTAACAGTTTGGGAATAAAGGAAGGTAAAAGCCATTGCTGAAGTCCAGGATCTGTAGTTCTGCAAAAGCTGTCTGCAATCCCACACAGCATAATCTGCTGGAAGATCCTCTCACAGTAAAGCAAATTTGCCTTATGGAAAGCAAATAAGAAAAATTGGAGCTAACACCTGGGGACTCCTCTTCTTTCAAGAAGTTGAACTTTTCTTCAGACTGAATCTGGTGTTTCTGTATTTCAGTACCTGCCAAAAGGGGTGGGTTTGGCTGCCAAGGGAAAACAGGAAATGGCCTGAAAATTAATAAAGCTTGCAGAAAACAGCTTTTATGCTTCTGACCAAATATTGCAGGGCCCACAGCTGCCCCCAGGGTACAGAAACAGGAAATTTGGCAACAGAAGGAGACAGTATTTTTTTGAGTTACAGAGCAGATTTGTAAAGGATGTCATCAAATGGAATGCTTAATTTACAATTTTCAAGTGTTTTTACTGAAAGAATAGGAAGGGAAAATATGGGATTGGAGATGTTGTAAGCTAGAATTTCACTTGTCCAGTGATGATAGATGAGATGGTTCCATGGAAAGAGAAATTTTAGCAGCACATGGAGTTGCACATTCATGAAAAACTCTGTAAGAAGCCAAGCAGAAGCCAGTACATTCAAATGTGTCCCCATGCTACAACCCCTGCCCACTTGTGAGATTTTGTGGAGGGGTAGCTGGGATATTCCTCTGTGGAGAGACATTTGTGTGCCCTTCCTAATGTGTGTTCAGAGAGAATTCATCCTTGGGTGTAACTTTGGTCTACACAGTGAACATTAAACGGAGTGTGGATGATCATCTTATGGGTTATTTACATGAAGTCAAACCCTTTTGTGATGGGGGGAATCTCTGATTGAGTTCAGCCCCTGGGTTCCTACAGCGGCACTGACTGAGTCAGGGGAAAACATCCTCCCACACAGTCTGCCTGTGAGGCAGAACATGTTGCAGGTTACAGTCACCTCTTCTCTACTCCCCCAGCTCTGGTTCATTCCTTGCTCTCACTGAACCAGAGACAGTCTAAGCCTCCCACAAGACTCTACAAACCACTGATACAATGAGACGGAAAGAACGGATTATGAAATGAAAACATAAATGCTGAGTGCATTCTAGACCCTTTCCACCTCCTCCCCTAAACCATGGGGATTAAAAACACAAACCTGCCTGGCAAAAAAAAGAAAGAGTGACCCATGCACTCATATCCTGGCAATTTGTGGGAATTATCATAACACACCCAGACCAAATTACAACATCCCTGCGTAGATCTAACCTGCATTTCGTGACAGGATTCGAGCACATGAGCAGATCCACTGCAGGCAGCACAAACACACATTTGGGTATGTGCTCAATCCTGTTCTGACACAGGCACAGGACTAGGTGCTGCTTTAAATGCAGATGAATTGTTAAATCAGAACTTGTGAATAACTCCTTCATTGTTACAGGACCTATTGGCTTAACGGAATTGCAAACCAATGAACCACATTTTCATTAAATCCCCTTAATATGTTACAGTTCAGAGGAAAACTGCTCTCTCATCTCCCTGGCTCTATCCCCTCTCCCAAGGGTATATTGGCTTCTTTGAAAGAATCCTGTTGGTGTTTTCAAACAGAGGGCTCAGCAGTGTCTCCCAGCCTTAATCTCCTTGCACAGCAACTTGCTGTCCCCACAAAGGAAAGTTCCTGCCCCTGCTGTCCTTCAGGAACAATTCCATCCCAGGATGACAATTACTAAGACATTTCTAGCTTTTGCTCTAACTTCTTTTGCATCTGTGGGCATATTTCTTGCCCTTTGCTGCACTCTGATACCATGATAGAAGATGATTTTGTTGAATTCTTCATAATTCAATATATTTATCTAAGGAGTTTTCCTTTCAGGAACAGGCTGGAGCAGGAGAAATAGGCTCATATATAGAAGAAACTATTCCTTATTAGGAAGAACAATAAAAGTATTAAGAAGTGTTGAAGTAGGCACTGGACCTGGATATTTCCAGTTCTTGAAAGCTCAGGTACCTCAGCTCTATACCCAGAATACAGCATAGTTTAAAGCTGAAAAAGAGAATTTATATAATTCAGCAAAACCTCCTTTAGAAAGACTTATTCCTAAAAATGAGTCAATTTTTTTTTTGTATGAGTAATCATAAAAGGTTTTCTGAATACTTTTGAAAATGGAATGAAATTCTAAAAATCCCTTCTTTTTACTCTTGTTAAGAATTTGTTAACATTTAAAAGTCACTGTTTGTTCTGGTTTGTCTTTCATAGCGTACTGCATTAATTTTTTGTTCTGAAGATACATACAGAATTCCAAACATTCCGTTCTGATAAGGTAAAAAAGAATTTGTTTCAGTCTTTCAAAATAAGTTCCATTAAAACTGACATACTCCCCTAGCAAGCTTCAGTTTCTGAGGAGGAACTTTTCCCCAATAAGCAAACATTCTTTTAAATAAATTTGAAGCAGAGTTATCAAGAAATAATTAATCCCATGTTTTAAGATGCTGAAAGTTAGTACATGGCAATATTTATTTTGCTGTTTTCCTGAAGACAATCAGCCAATATTGCCTGTTGTTTCTTTGCATTGGCACCAACTGTTCCCTACACTCCTTTTCATCACAAATAACACAATTATAGCACCATAATTGATAGCTAACAAATTCCTTTGGCACCTATCACTTCCATAAGGAAAGAAAATCCCTATGGGAGGTGTTGCATTCCCCATCTGCAACCCTTTTAACATCACTGCTTATGTTTAGACTTGTTTTGGGCCTTTATAGCACCAAGTGGGGTCTTTAATGGCAGCTCTGACTCATATTCCCTGAGCAAAACAATCCAGCCTTGGTTTAGGGGTTTTTTTTGTTGTTGTTTGGTTGGTGGTGGGGAGTTGTGCATGTGTATTTAGAAAAAGACAAAACCTCTGCCACAAGTCTGCCCCACTCCTCTGGCAGAGGTTGTTCTACAGCTGTGGGCAGAAAGGAATTAGATCTATGCTGCTGCTGCACTGGAGCCTGGTGTCCTGGCACTGCAGAAGCTGAGGGAGAAGGCCCCACATTTCCTCACCCAGCTCTGTCACTGGGACACTTGGTTCACACATGACCCCTGGTTAAAACTCACTACACTCCTAAATAGGTGTAACTCTCTCAGTAGATTACCCCTTGCTCAAGAAGAGGCAAGATTCAGAAAGGGACAGATGCAACTTACTGCTCCCCACGTCCTGTTCAGCCCAGTTCCTGTCTCCCTGCCATTCTCGGTGGGCAGGGGTGTCTCTTACACATGGTGGGGGTGCCCAGCCTCACACTCCTGCCCTGCAAGGCTGGTGCCCAGAAACACGGACAAGGAAAAAGTAATGAGTCTTGCGCAGAGTGTCCTAGGGGCTGCACTCCTAATATTGCACATGAAAAGGAAAAAATCCTCTCTCTGAAGGGAGGTATCAGCTCTCCGAGGCCAGCAAGACTGTGGGCAGAGAGAAATGGTCGAGCACAGCCAGGACGTCACTTGAGGACACAAGCTGAGAGAAACAGACACACAGGAAAATTCAGGCAGTATTTACTGCAGAATTAAGTAGCCTGTCCTAAAAACTATTTCAGTATCCCTAAATGCACATTCAGTACCACACTTGCTTAGACAAACATGGAGGCTCACTTTGAAATGAACAAACATCAGTTCACTGCCGTAAATAACAAAAGTGTCCTTAGTGTTTTTTTCTTAAGGATTTTTTAAAGACAGTTTGCAGAAGGGAGGAAACACCGCACTTTGCCTAAATTCCTTTTCCCCCTTTGCTAAATAAAAGCCTTCTGAAAGCCACAAGGGGTCCTGTAACTTTAAACCTGAGCTGAGATCATAATTTTGGTCCTGACCAAACAGCGTGGGGAGGGCGGGCCTGCCTGCTCATTGAGGACCACTTTTGGCTGCTCCCATCCCTTGGCTAAAGAAAATAATTCTAACTCCACTCAGTTTTCTTTAGCTGTCCAGTTATCATCTGAGAAAACCTCCCCTCTTTACGCTACAGCAGCTAAAGGAATATTTGGAATACCAAAGTATTTTTTTTTGCAGTGATTTCTTTTTATCATCTCAACTTTCCACTACCTTTAAAAAAAAATAATCCGAATTTGGATTCGTCTGGTTTCAGGATTGGAAAGAGGCTCTCCAAGCAGATCAAGTATGTTTACAAAAGTGCCATTCTTCATCTTCATCCTCGGGAGTGTGCCTTTTGTAGCACTCGCTCAAGAAGGTAAGGAGAAAGTTTGGTTACAATTATTTCCAGACATTTCCTGTGATTTAACAGTTTCTGTGCTCTCTCATGGGTTACATAGTTACTCTGACCTGTTTGTAAAACTTTCTTTGAAATTCTTAAGCTGCAACTGGGCATCTACTACAGCTGTGATCTGGGAAGAAACACAGCAAAAATTTTCGATGGGCTGAGTTTGACTCTGTTAGGAAAGAATTTTCCCTGTGTCTGTAAGGGAGGGAGAGGGGTAGGGGCAGGCAGGGGAGGTATTCCCTCCACAGCCCTTGGAAATAGTTCCTGCCTCACTGGAACACACACAGCAGGCTCTGCAAGCTGTGATTTAGTTTTACTGACATTTAGGGGTACGACGCTGTGAAAGTAACTTGTAAATCTGTTCACTCAGCAGTTTAACTTCTGGGCTTAGAGACATTTCGGACTCTCAGAATCTGAGCCTTATGCAGGGCTTTGCTAAGTCTAACTTAGCCATAAGCAATATCTATACAATGAGGGGAACCAGACCAGAGGGAATTATTGCCAAAGACAGAAATGAAAAGTGTTATGTACCAAAAAGATTAACTTGGAAAATTACGTATTTTGAATTTTGTAAGAAAGATACAGTATACACTTTTAGGTAAAATAGACCTTTAAGTCTTTCTACAGCTAAAGAAGACGAGTCTGATTTGTTAACAGTAAATCAGAATTACCCTGACCATTACTTGATTCCAGGAATGTCACTTTGAAACTCAATCTTTCTGAGTAGTATTTGACTCATGGTGAATGAGTTGGCCATGAGGCAGCGTGGTTTTACAGCTGCCATTGCCATGGAACTTGTTCCAAGTAGCAGCGTAACAGTTCCAAGTCAACATTTTAAAGAGTTTCAACAGTGCTCGGAATACAGTAACTTTAAACTCAGCCCACTTCGAAAGCATAGATCTACTCATCAGGCTTAGATTCGGGGACCCAAACTGAAAAATATCACCTGATTTCTTCCTGGTAACAGTCAGGATAGTCCTGCTGGAAAGAATGGAGCTAGATTGATGTACACTGCATGTGGATGTTGACTTGAAACTTCTAATGGTGTTCTGTATGTCAGAATATGAGGCTGAAATTTGGAGTTATGCTTCAAAATTTCACAGAAAAACTAAAATAAACAGATATTAGGCAAGTCACAAAAGTTGTTTTCTAGGCTCACCCAGCCACCTTGTTCTTAAAAAGTATCTATATTAAACGTATCAAAAAATAGCCAAATTGCTTTTATAAAACAGATTTTTTTGTAAAAAAAAAGATTTTTTGTAAAAAAAGCCATTAAAAATGAGGCAAAACCATGACTATTTTATAGAACTACCTTAAGCAATCTAAGATACCAGATTTACAAGTTAAAAGGTGTTTCATCTTTAGGCTTTTGAGGATTTTTTAAGCATATTTTCTCTCAACTCTGAGGAGTCCAGCAACGATCAGGCTGAAACACTACTAGTCATAAAAGATATAAGAATATTTCCTGCTTGCAAAATCCTACCTCTGCTTTATTACCTGCACAGTTTGCATTGAACTCCAGAGATGGATCAAGAATATGATCTACAGTGTTTAAGGTTTTCTGTGTCTGTCCAGATTTTGTGACTTTTTCTTCACATGGAGCCTGTCATTTAGGATAACTTCCAAAGGATACACCAGGAAAATAGACTCCAGATAAAATAAGTCTGGAGTATTTAGTGTCTATCACTGCTGTTTACTGATAACCATCAGCAATTACGAGTTAGAACAGACATGAAATGACAATGCCACTTTCAGAAGTCTCTGCTGGCTGACAGGGAGATGGGAGAAGGCTTGACTTACACAGTGCTTGGTGGAGTGGCTTTATCCAGATGAACCTCTGGGGAACACAGCGTGGCCTGAGGGTTTCAGAGGAAAAGAGTCTCCTTCTGATACCTCTTAACCAGGAAAAGGCCATAAATAAACCTGCAGCTACCCTTTTCTTATGGCTGGGCACTCCAGGTTATAGATTTGGACCAAATCAAGAAAAGCAGCTTTGTTTTGATCAGGAAGCATATTTCCAGTTTCCAAAAGGATTATTATTAATATTAATAATAATAATATTAATTTTCATCATCATCATTATTATCATATTAGCAGATAAATTTTGGCCCTGCTGATCTCATTCATCATATCAAAACTCAGGCAAATCTTCACACACAGAATCAGACCAAAGGAGCTGGGATGGAAGTTGGTCTGAGCAAGCATCCAAACCAGTGCTTTGCAGAGGCAGCACATTTCCCAATTCCAAAGCTTTCCCATGGTGCTGTATCATTGCAGGGAAGGAGATTACTCTGCTGGCTGTCAAATAACATGAACAAAAATTAACATGATTGTTTAACAAGATACCACATGTCACTTGGGCTGTATCAACTGTCCACATGCCTGATCTTACCTAGAGGCAAATATTAGATTTTATTTCCTTATGCAAGGCAAGTTTATACTAGGTCAAGTTACATTTGGTTTGGACTGTAAGTAAGAACATGGACAGGATAATTCAGATAAAAAGTGTTTATATCATAAGAAAGGAAATTGAAAATTTTAGTCAGCTATGAAAGACTAAAAAGTTTTCTTTCTCAAAATCATAACAAAGAGAATTGACAAAATCACAAGAAAAGATTGTTTCAAAGAGTCCTGATTTATCCAAACTTTGTCACTATTTCAGTGGCAAAACTAAACAATAAAGTCAGGCAACTCTAAAGCCTTTTGAAAATCAAACTCTGTAACTGCTGGTTGTAAACAAAATGTACAAGCAAATGGAACAGTCACATTTGACTCAAAAAGGACACACTTTTCTACTAAATAAACACTGCCCAACCTTTCATCCTGCATGGAGAACGATGAGTACTCTTACACAGGTCTCATATATGCCTCTTTGTGATATGAATCTAACTATACATGTCCAATACCCAAAACAATTCCCACAGAAAGGAGAAAATCATCTAGCTAAATCTCAGTTAGTAGGTTTGCAAGTCAGTGTATCTGAAGTTTTCAGTGTCTTTGTGGAAGACCAGCAGAGAACAAATAAAATTGATTTTTCCTCAGCTGGGCAAGCAGAGAGGTTTGCACATCTGTATCCCAACTGTTAGTTTTTGAACCTGTGACTTCACAAACAAAGAAAAGAGTCATATTTAAGGGCTTACAAGTGGACCTTTCATTAACTCAGGCTGCACACTAAAACTGGAAACAGAGAAGCCAGAATCTCAGCTCCTGCAATTCAGCAGTTTCTACTGAATCTGTGCATTTACCTCAGATCAAGGACTTGTAAATCATCTGAAAAAACAAACAAACAAACAAACCAAAACCAAAAAAACCCAAAGCAGCAAAGAACCTGGAGAGCATTTAGGCAGATAATGAGGCAGTGCAGGAAGGTTTTCAGGCTGTGAGGCTCCAACAGGACCATGCGGTGTTTCTCCATGTGTCACTTGAGGTGAGCCACACGAGGACCACAGAAATGCCCACCGCTGCTGCTGGCCCAGTTCAGGCACATGGGCTGGCTCAGTGGCACGTTTATTTTGTTGGTTTGTTTGCTTTTTGTCTGGATGTGGTCAGGGACTACAGGATGGAACCCAAATGCTGCCAGATCCTACCACTTGCGGCCTCCCAGATCCCCTCAAAGGGCCCCTCTGATTTGTGTGTGCACAGACCATCTCCTCCGTGGGGATTAATCCCACAGCAAAGCTCAGAACTCTGCAGTGCACAATTTGTTACACAGAGTTTCAGAAAAAGATGTGGGATTGGGAGCATAGGTATGCTGGGATGTGCTGAAGAGAAACAAATGAGGAAAAACAAGAGACAAATGCACTATTGATTTCCAGCTCTCCATCCCAGAAGCTTGGCTAAAAACTCTCAAAGGACATAGAAGCTGATGCTGAGCACATTCTCATGTTGGTTTATGACTTCCTGATGTTTTCTCCATCCTTGTACTTGTTGATTACAAACACTACAACATCCAGCACAAACTGCATCGAATAATCCTCTGTGAGAGAACAATTCAGCTATCACGCCATCACCATTTTCAGGCAAGCATGTACTCTGTCAGGAGAGCTTGAGACACTACTAAATCTGTAACGGGGACACACTTAACTCCCAACCCACATTAAAATGTTTTTATGACTATGAAACCCATCCAAACATTAGCTAGTCTGTTGTTAGTGGAGTACAAAAAGCCAGACTAAACATATTTGAAGGGAACTTGCCTGCTGCATGGCAATATAAAGTAGGTAGCCAAAAATCACTGTGTGAACAGAATTAACAACTAAGAGTTTCCAGTTCAGTGTCTGGCATGAGTATTTCAAACAAAGGAGTTGAGGAACCTGCAAAACGTTCTGCTTGAAGATACAAAGGGTTAGTAATCCACAACAAGGCATCTGTGAAAGGGCACACAGCTGTAACCTCAGAGTCCAGGGAAAGAAGTCATTTAGGGAAAAGATTAGTTTATTACTGTATGAGAGGTCATTTCTTAATTCCTTTCATTTGCATTTACATATCCCAGTATTTGTAGGCAGATGTCTGCTTTGTGCTGCATATCTGCCTGATTTGCTGATCCCTTACGCCAAGTTTTGTATTTTTCTCCTTGTTTTGGCTGCAACTCTTCTTCTTAGCCATGCAGCGAAAGACTGAAACTTCTGTGATTCTGCCACTTTACAGCAAGACACAAGAGACATTTACACCTTGATCACAAGTCCAACCTTGCTGTTCCGTCCCTCACTGCTCGGAGGAAACAATTAGACTGTTAGTAAAACTGCAAACAGGGAAACAGGGTCACAGGGCAGGAAATGTCAATAAGAAAGTAATTTTATCCCATATTCACGGGATAGCAATTCTGAGGCCAGTGTACTCAGTAGACAAGAAAGCAGAGGTTGACACACCAGCATTATTAAAATCATAAATTTGAAATACTCATCTCTAGTTCTGCAAGGAATATTTTAAAGGAATATCCTGTAATGGAGTTCGTAATTTCCTTCCTAATGCCCACAGCTCTGTGGCTGGTTTTACCATGCATAAGACAAAGCCTAGGAAGTTTACAGCTTTTCCTCTCCTGGCTTTATTTCGTGACTCTGGTTGGGGGTCATTGCACCCACCAAGCACTTGAAGAGCAGTTGCTTCTCTCTATCTGCCCAGTTAAAGTACATTTTGGTTTGCCTTTCTGTCAGTTGAATATTGTAACATTCAGAAGACGTGATTTGCTTGAGGAGCAGCAGAGTGGTTCTTTGCCACTTGGCACTGTCGATTTCAAATCTGGCTTTGTTCCTTTGGCTAAGCCAATGCCAGCAATAAAACCCATCTGTAGCAGGGTGTGGTGACCAAAGGAAATGTTTCTGAGAATTCAGCAAATTATTGTCATCACGAGCTACATGGAATACCTTACCAAAGTCAGTCATACTCTAAATAAGGCTGAGCTAAATCCTTCCTTGTGCTTCATGACCATTTTCCAACTGGGAGATACTTTCCAAAGTTTCTGGTATTCTGTCATATAACTTCCTTTGTTATATATAGCAAAGCTGTCAGTCTTTGTCTAAAGAAACTGCAAAAAGCACTTCAGGATTTAGACAGTACATACTTTCTCCTGAACAACAGTCTAGACACTTAAATACACGCCAGGGGATTTTTAATGGCATGACAGATTACTCCAACTTCCAGAAAGAATTAACAGAGGAAGAAAATGCCAGTGTTGTGGCCCAAATAGGCCAAGGACACAGAGCTCTCCGGATACTGCAGATATGATTTTGCAGGAGCACCAGGTACAAATGAGAATTGCAGTTCTCATTAGCAAACTTCCCTACTTTTTCAAAGTCCGAAAATTTTAACTGTCCAAAGATTCAAAAACACAACCCCAGAATCCACTATATTATTTTCTTCAAACTCTTGCATTTTCAAAGTAAAAAAAAATAATTATGGCTTGGATTTGGCAGTGTTGAACAATTTCACAACAAAAAAGACACCTGTATACTTAAAAAAGACACAACAAAATATGCAAAAGTATAAAAGTAATGGAAAACTTCTCAGACAAAATTAAGAATTAAGGCAATGTTGTAGGTTTCGGACATGACTCTGGAATACACTTGAATTGAGGATGAAGCCAAATCACAGGCAAAACTGCTTTTGAAAATTACAGAGCTGCTGTGTTTAAAAAGCAAATCCCTTGCAAATTATGCATTTTTGTTAAACCTCCACCACTATGAGTAGAAGTTTTCACTGAACTACAAAAGAACCAATTCCGATAATGAGATAGTAAGACTCAGTTTGTTCACAATAAAACTAAGGTCTCTAAGTGAAGAACACTTCCACAGAAAGGGAATTCCTGTATCAGGACATAAACGCTGAATAAAATGCAGTCAAAACAGGATGGCCATCACACAAATCCATGCACAATCCTTCAAACAACACCACTTGGTCTGTAACAATTCCGGAAACAGATACTGAAAACCATCACTCAGCTCCAGATGTTTGCTCAGTTACATCTCCAATAGAAAAGTGATATATCCCAAGCGACCCATCCTACTAAACTCTCTGGTAGCTAATATTTTTAGATGTTATAAATAACTGAAGCTGTTTTTTGGGTGTTTGTTTTTT
>WAAG01026397.1:317-10349 GCA_013390105.1 Tichodroma muraria | reverse complement strand
CCCAGTAGAGGTCCAGGACCAATCATACTACATAGCACTGGTGCAAACAATCTGAGCTGACTCTGAGCAGCATAGACACAAACCACCCTTCACCACTTGGACTGGGGGCCAGGAATCAGCCCTGGTATTGAACGCACTTAGCACTGCAGCCAATAATAACATTTCCTGGGAATAAAGTGAGACCATTGCTGAACTGTTTGCAAAAATTGTCCTATCACCATTTTCACCATAAATCATTGACTGTCACACCAAAACTTCATCAGTCAAAGAGTTATGCAGGGCTTTTGCTGGAGTGATCCTTTTAAAGACAGTTCAGAAAAGCCACCAAGATTTTTTTCTTCATTCTTCCTTCAAAAGCCAAGGTTGTGCTTTATTTGTCATGGTCTTCAGGAGCACTTAGGTAAAGGATTTAAGGGATCTAAAAGGCCACAAAGCAGTACATTTTCAAACTGAAATACTCCTGACAAGCAAGTTTGAACATGTAAAAGAGTCAGACACAACAATAACCTAAGACAGGCTTTTGAATAAAAATAAACTTCAACAAATGCAAATGTTAGGCATTTGCTAAGAGTTTCCAAAATAACATTTGTTTACACAGCTTTTCAAGAAAATAGATTTGATAACAGTGGAAAATTGACTAACATTTCCAAATACTTGCACGGGCTTGGTTGTTGGCTTTTGTTTCAAGATTCTTTACTATGAAAATGTGTAAAGGATTTACTTAAATAAGAACAGGTATGAGTCTTATGTGTACAAAAATGTGGCAGAAAAAAGCATCATGTTTGAGTTTATCAGTGTACTTTTGAGCCCAGATACCATCCTATTGCCTGCCATTTCCCACCAGGAATATGAGATGTGCAAAGAGCAATAAACCATAGACTCCCATCAGTTGTGCTAGCATGGAATTTCCCTTAGTAGTTTAATTATGGAAGCATACAGGAGACCTGAGAAATTTTCTGAAACCAAATTCCAGAAAACCTGATAGTGTACTTTCCTACCCATACATTGGTTCACCCTTTGAAAAATTTAGAGCCAAGATCAATCTCAAAGACCAATTTTTACTCAACAACCAGTGAGTGCTCTTAGAACTAGATAGAGTCACATGAGGGTATTTTGTAGCAAAAAATAATTCAATAAAAGCCATCTTTTCACAGTGAGATAAATGTAAACTATCATCTTCTAAAGATGATGTTTTTCACAGAACTGTTACAGAGAAAGGAGAAGTAACATGAGCACTGTTCTGGGTAGCCCAACAGTGAGGACTCTTTATTGATACATGTGACAACCAGCTTCGAGGTCCTGCTCTCAAAGCCCTTGTGAGTGGAGCCATATCGAGCTCAGGCTGTTCAGGTGAGAGCTGCAATCACAGGACAGATGATTCTCAGAGTTGAGAATGTTTTCAGCAGGATTTTTAACCTTAGTTCCTCTCACTGTCCCCATGGAAGGATTCTGTTTTGACAAACCAGCACTTTCCAACACAAAACATTTTACTGAACAATTCCCTCTTAGCTTTACTAAATGAATAATTTGCCTCCGTAAAACACTGTAGCGTGGGAAAACTGATATTCCCATTGGTGACAAGGCTTTAAAATACAAATGGGCAGATTTTTCTCCAGTTGTTAATGTGTGATTCTTTACAGAGTTAATGTGAAGGACAGAATATGCTGGGATATGCCTTTAACTCTCAAACATCCAAATTATATTGTTATGGCTAAGGAAAACTACTTGCAGGCATCTTCATTTTTTAAAAATTTCTTAATACTTTGTACAAAATTAAAGGTGTGTTATGGACATTTAACCATTTGATTCTTAGCTCAAAACACATTGAAAGAAAGATAAATTCATTAAACTACAGAATGGTCAATTTTAAGAGGATTACCTGTATCAGAAAGAGTAATCCATGGTTTACAACAGCAATATTATTTTTTAAAGCTGGTGGATGGAGCAGCTGCTTTGTAAAGTTATTAATTTCCTGAAGAGAATACTGAATGCTTAGCAATCAGAATGTAAGGCAGGATGTAATTATACCATCAAGTATGTGCATCTTTTATACATTAATTCTGCGCAGAACTCCCCTGCTTTTCAAAACAATCAGTATTGTTTTCTGTTTTGAGGACCCAAAACAATATCCACAGACACAAAAATGAATTCTGTATCTGTTAGAAAGGGGCCCAAAAAAGCTGATTTTAAGGACAGGCAGATTTGTAGAGCGGTCACAAGTACAGTGGGCAGCTACCATACCTGAAGACACAATTACTCTCCCATGAAAAAACATGTAGGTTTTTGAATGGGAGACATCTGGATGTGTCAGGAAATAAAGTTGTTCCCATATCTGTCTGAATGGCAGACTCAGACCTTGTTCTTCCCTCAGACCATGGACTGGCTACACTCACTTATCCCTGTAGGCTCCCGTTTACAGCCTGTACTTATTGATGCTGGTATGTTTTTGCTCTTGGAGCTCATATGTGTGCAGGGTTTACTCTATGCCTGGATTTCCCTAGAGACATTTAACTATGCTGGAGATTAATTTGGTAACCCTGCCTACCTAAACTGTAATCCAGAGGTAAGAAGGAAACAAGTCTCCAGTCTATTTGGAACTGAGAAAAGAAATCTGTCCCATGCTTTCTGTTGAGATCTTCATTCAACTTGGTGATAAACAGTTTTAGAGAAGTTAACTCACTTTGCTTCACCTTCTGACCTCTTAATGATCATGGCTCTCCTTTTCACAAGCAGTGCATTTAGAGGAAGCTGGAAACAGACAACAGGAGACAAGAATGAAAACTGGCTCAATAATTCCAGGATCAAAAGAAATAAAGACCCCAAAACTCTTTTCAGTGCTGCTTAAAAACAGAAGAGATGTATTCTTTCCTTCAGAGAAGGAGCAATGAGAGCAATTGACTCTCAAAATTTCCCCTTTTGGGACAAAATGACAGATGGAGAAGAGACTTTTTGCAAGAGCTTGTAGTGATAGGACAAGGAGGAATGGCATTAAACTGAAAGAGGGCCAGTTGATGTTAGATGGTCAAAGGAAATTCTTTACTGTGAGGGTGGTGAGGCACTGGAACAGATTGCTCAAAGAAGTCATGGATCCACAGCCCTGGAAGTGTTCAAGGCCAGGTTGGATTGAACTCTGAGCAAGCTGGTCTGGTGAAAGATGTCCCTGCCTGTGAAAAGAGGGTTGGAACTAGATAGTCTTTAAGATATATTCCTACTCAGACCATTCTATGATATAATCCTACAACTTGGAGATAAACACAGAAAATGTTGTGTTCACATACAAGAGCCTCAAGGTCTTTGTTCAGAACAGAACCTCACATTCTGGAGGAGTTTAAATATTTTTTAAGGCATGAAGAGATTTATAGATTGTTTCATGTATGTTTTTCTGATTGCAGTGTCATCTTAGGCTAAGGAGCCTATGTAGGCTCACTTGCCAAAAAGTCTTTATGGTTTGTATGGTATGGACTTCTGTTTAAATAGAAGAAAAAAAAAAAGCGTTAATTGAAGCTGTATTTCTGTTAAAAATGGTGGTTTTGAATTAGGAATCAGTTAGAGCAAGCACTCACTCCCTAGCCCAATTTAGCCCATTCAACCACAAACCCTGAGCAGCTTTGGCCAGATTCCCCAGCGTGTTCCATCTCCTGTGAGTAACTGGAACAATTCAAAGGCACTGGACTCCAGCCAGATGAGTCCAACTGAGAGTTCCTCACAGTGTGGGAGCCCTCAGTGCACACACAAAGGCAGCACAGATGCTTCCTTGGTTCCTGTGCTGCCACCCCATGCTCCTACCTCGCTCGGTCCTGGCACAGGGACAATGTCACAGGGAGGGAGAGAACACTGCTGGCTGTGCTCATCTGACACGCAGGCCTGCAAAATTCAAAATAGCACGAGGAAACCAGAGCAACACATGAGTCCTCATACAAAGCCAGTCAGGAGCTCTGCTTGAGAGCCCCATGGCAGCATCCATTCACCAAAATCATGCTGAGCTGAAGCACAGAAAAACAGAACCCTTGTATTTCAGTCCAGTCACCAAGAAATTCAAATTTTGTTTACTAGCATGGGGTTTTATCTTAGTCCCTACAACCACATTGCAGTAAATTACCTTCAGAGAGAAGGCTGGCAGCAGAAGAAATGAGGTGGGCAAAATCAGCTCATAGTCTGAGACACCTCAGTGTAAACATCTCTATGGACATCCACTTGATATCATCAATGGAGACACTTGAGATTCCAGGAAAGATTCAGTTCCTCACACATAGGTGTCTGGTACCATTTCATATGGCCCCAACATTTCCCACTGACTTCAGCTCCAGTTGCTGATGATGTCAGTCCCCTGTATGTCCCATATCATTCCAGGCTCATATCTGCCAGCTCTGTAAGATTTTCTGGGATTACCTCAAATGGCGGTAATGCAACTGAATTGATCTGTGGGGCTCTTTAACTGGAACTGGACCCTAATGACATGTTTAAGTGTTTAAAATTGACCCCTGCCTGAGATGACCAAATGGATTTTCCTGTATTTAATGGGATGGCTCCAGAGGAAACATTGAAGATTACTTTTTCCAAGTGTTTTTGAATGTCCCTGGGTTTCCTAGAGAACATCTACGCTGACCATTCATATATCTCAGCAGCTTCTGATGGCTATGGGACAGTTTTAGCTGTGACACAGTCATTGCAAAGCACTTTATGCAAAGACCACCGTGCATATGTCTGCAGAACACCACTCATTTCTCAGGCTAAATTATTTCATGCTACAGGAGTGTTCAAGCACTGCAGAACCCCACAAAAAAGGCTCTGTATGAAAAAGCTGAGCATGCCTATAGTTGTTCAGTATGGAAAGAGTGCATTGCAAGAGCAAAACACATTTCTTATGAAGGAAGCAGGCTGGGATGGAGAATCTTGATTGTATTCATATCAACTGAATGAAACAAATTGGGGCGTCTTCCCTTGGCACTTCTGTTTCCAATTTCTCCTTGAAAAACAGGATGTGTGTCTGCCCCCAAAATTCATAAGGCCATTAAATGTTCTTTAACACCATATCCATAGCTATCAATGGAAAAAATGCCTGGATCAGAGGGACATTTCTAAAACAAGAACTGAATTTATTGTAGCTGTGGCAGTAAAGCTTCTCTGCTAGCCTAACTTGTCAGCTTCCTAGGGCAACAATGCTCAAGTCCATTTAGATGAAAAGATACATGAACAGTCTTTACATGTAAAATGAGACTGGGAATGTGAAAGAATATTTAGCATAATTAGTAGAGTTAAAGAAGGAGAGATTTGAAGGGGAAAAGTTTTTGATTGTATAAATTATTGCTAAAATAATAATGAATATATTCAAAGTATTGCTTTTTGCTCTCTTTAATGATATGATGTTGCTGATGACTTTTCAGAAGATTTTTCTCTAATGTATTAAATTGGTTTTTTTTGTTGTTGTAAAAATGGACATATCTAAGTATTCTTTTCAGGTCTAAGAATCAAAGTTGAAATTTAAGCAAAATCAGATTTGCTTATGCCAATTTTTATGCCTTTGCATGCCTCTGAAAGGTGCTGCTGGGGCTGCAGTAGGAACCTTTGATCCCTTTAGAACCATTAACCTCTTCATAGAGAATCTGAGTTTCTCAGAGTCTGGAGCTGTGCTTCACTGTGGATCTGAGCCACCAGGCTGAAGGGAGGCATGGTTTGTCAAATGCATGGTCTCAAGAATGTGTGCACATTTTCATTCAGAGGGATCCACGGTTCCTATGTTCCCAGTACTATTAGACATCAGTTTTTTAAACCATACATTTTCATACAATTTCCAAAGACAGGACTATAATGAATTAATGAGTAATTAAATAAATAAATTATTGTCCTCCTTGTTCCAGGAGGAGAAGACTATTTTCTTAACTTATACTACCCATGATCATCTGTGATCTGTCCCCTCACCAGCTCCTCCTCCCACCCTTCCCACATCCCAGGACCCCATTTCATCCTCCTTGGGGTCATGAGCCCCTGTTCCAGCAGAGCTGCAGAAGCACTGCCACTCTTCAGCTACCAGCAGACGCAGTGCCCCTGGCTGCCCTGTTCCTGGATGGAGGGTGGGATGGGACAGGCTGCCAGGTCCTGCCCTGCTGCTCCAGGGAGACCCTGCCACTACCAGTCCCCACCCTGTGGAGCCCCTGACCCTGCTTTGGCCTCACACACAGGTGTACAACTGGAGCCACAAGCCAGACCAAATCACACAACAAGAGGTTTTTTAAAAAATGGTGTCTGCGATACCTGGTGTTGTCCTGAGTTAGTAATTTCCTGTGTTCAGTATTAATGGGATTGGCTCCTTAATCCTTCAAAGCGTTAAACGTACCAAATATTTTGACTGTGGCAAGTATTACTATTAATAAATGGCAGGGAACAGTGGGTTTCCTGTGTACATGTGCCCCTCTGATGAGGTACATATAACATTTGGCTCCTAGTACCAAAGATGGTGTAATCCTTCACTTGTCAGCACCACACTAAAGGTCAGTCTGGTTTTTCTCACTTTGCAAACTTCCATCTGTCAAGGGATGCTTAATTCACAGCGTATTCTCACATCTACCCCAAGGCTGTCTAAATTTAAAAACAGACATTTGTTTATCATGTTCTGCTTAAAAAAAGAAAAAAGAAGAATTTTTCAAGCCATTGGTTTCTCACAAGAAAAGAATTAGAGAAATCTGTTGGCATAAACCCTAGAAAGGTAATATAGTCTTTTGTTTGATTATAAAAGCTGGTGCTTCCAAAATCCGAATTTAGAATCCTTTATTCAGAAGATATAGGGCATCACTGATATTCTCCATGAGATGACATCTTGCTCTACAGCTCATTCTTTATTATCTAGCAGGGTAAACATGCATTAAGGTAGTTCAACCAAAAAAACAGGCAACAGAATTGGGCCATGTAAGACATCATATATGCATATACACAGGTACAGACAAATGTGTATTTTAACAAAACTGTCATTGGCAATGAATGCTACTTGTTAATGCAGCTTTCAAGCATGAACATAGATTTTGATCACAAGAAGCTGACAATGGCTGACTGCTGACTTCTTGCTCCAACGCCTTGCTGTACTTTGTGGTCTCTGTTACAAGGCATGTTCACTTACTTTAGCAATTTGAGTTTAAATGCAAAGTTATCAGATATTTTTAAAATAAATCTTTTTGTAAAGGCAATGATAATTGGATTAGCTAGGCTCAAAGAGGCTAAGGCAAAGAAAAATATATATACTCGCAACACCACTTTTTAATGTGAAGGTTCAGATTTGAGTGGCTTAGAACATCCTGAAAATTCCCTGTAGGCTGTACTGAAAAGACATGCTGATGGCTCTTACCCATCAAGCTAAAAGAGCCTCTGTATCACTGTAATGCCCTGACCTACCTATTAGCCACAATCATTTTTTCTTAAGTAAATTTTCAAAAATGAGGAGAAATCTATGAGTCGTTATTTTGTTCATGATTTAATTCTATTTTCCTCAAGTTACATGAGGCCTGAAGACATGTCTAGTCCACACTCTAGTCCTGGGTGGTCACTGTGAGTAAAATATGTCCTGCAGCAAAGAAAAAGCATCAAAAAAGCAGTAAAGTACAGGGTATTATAAAAAAATTTCTGCAGAATTCCCTCAAGGTAGTTACTAGTAGTATAAGATAGCAAGGCTCCAGGAAAGCTAGGAAAATCTATGTCAAACATTCCTTGCTGAAATTATGTATATGGTTTTTCATTTATGGTCTCTCCTCTGTAGCTTCTGAGCTAAAATATTCATTACTTCTCAAGTGAGCTGACCAGGGGGTGTCCCCTGGGCATTTTATGACACCCAGACTGAAGCCAGGCTCTGACAGCTCAGTACAATAGAAAATTGGCAAAACTTGTTGGATTGGAAACACTACAGCAGCATTGCCTCCTGAGCTGCACTCGGAATGCTTGACTATGGACCTACAGAAGGCACCCTGGGTGCTGCAGCCCAAGCAGAAACTGGGTGATTGCAAACCTGAAAAGCAAAATGAAGCCCTCTTTAGCAAAGTACCAGTAAAACGAGCCACTCATAGGAAATGTTGCCGGCACAGAAATGGGGCAAGGCTTATTTAGCAAAAGTTCATCTGAATCCTTGTTCTCTTTGTTAGTTATCATGTTCTAATCTCTACCATGTCCTCACAAATACCCATAGTTATGTACGAAACAACACCCTGTACAGCAGCAAGCCCTCTTTTATATTGTGATCTGTCAAGAAAAATCTTGTGCTTCTACTTTTTATAGTCACTATGACTTGACCCAGATGAGAAGAAAGGAAAACACAGTGACACTGCCAAGAAATATACTGAGTTGCAGTCATCATCAGAGACTTCCATTAATCATGGGCAGAACTGCAGCAAAATAAGGAACATCTTTTTTAGGTTCTCTTTGTTCAAGTCTCCTAGGAGATTTACAGCTCTGATGTATATCATGATCCTAGAGGGTGTATTTTTAAGGGCTCACTTACCCCATCTGAAATTGAGCAAACATGTAAAAATAAATAAAATAAAGCTGGCCTATGTTAAGTGTAAATGCTACAATAGAGTAAGCTATATGCTAAAGAGTTTTCTTTTTAAAATAAAAGCCAGCTCCCTTCTCTCCTTCCATTGCTTGCAGTATCTTCTAAAGTTAGAAAAAAAATACCCTCTCTGCTGACTTCATCCTTCTCACTTGGCAATTGCTGGTATTTCTGCCTTCACATTGGAGTGCTACCAAAGAAGCCCATTTCACATTTCTTCACATTCACACCGGGATCATTAGGAGTACAGCTGTCCAAGTTCCTGCACTCGTGTGGCAATGCTACTCTCAAACACAAGGACTGGAGTCCTTTCTGCTGGGCAACATCACCATGGAAGAATGAACCTGTATCTGCCAACCTGCTGCACCCCTCCTGCCTTCTCAGCTCTTGTGAGGCAGCTTTCAGGCTGACACTCCTGAGCCTTCCTGGCAATGTCATGGACCCCAAGACCTCAGGCAATTTGGGTCCTGTGTGCTCCACTTCTGCCTTAGCCCATACTTGTTCATTTTCTGCACCAAAACTCTGCAACTCTGGTGTGGAAGATAGTACTGAGACAATTTCTACATAAACATATCCACAAGCATGGTATTGCCAGTCCTGAAAACTGAGATGGGGCTAAAGGAAATTATAGCAGCTGAATGTAGGAGCTCGTGTTTTAGCTTTTTAAAGGTTAAATTAATTTCTGAGGAGATAATAATCATAAGGTTGTATTGTTTCCATGCACTTCATGCACTCAAAAGTGCTGGTGAATTTTGCTATGGTAACATTTTGTCCCAGTGTGTTATAAATTAGTACAATATGAAAAGAAGCTGAATCTTCACCCTGAATCTCTAAATTCTGACCTCAATGTAACTTATTTCAAAAATAGTCTTATTATGCACTTTTCTTTATGTATAATCTTGTAAAGAAGGGAATAGAGTTGATTTTTTTTTTCTTATGAATAGTGATTTGTCAGACTTGAAACTTTGAAAGAATATGTTTATTATTTCCAAGTAATTTTCATTGGCAGGCTTTACAAATGTCAAGGGTGAATTTTGTGCTCAAATCCAGTAGAAGATCTGTGAGATCTATACTGAAAAGCCAGTGGCTCAATTCAAGACAAGAACTTTGTCCTTAATTCTACCTATGTACTAGAATTTCAATGCTATTATTTATTCTGATATCTCTCATTAGGACGGAAAAAAGTACATGTCTTGAGTTTACTTCTCCACCAGATTAAAAATTAATGTAAAAACCTTGATTTTTATTTAACTGAAATAACATTCTCTTTTTCTGGCCAGCTATGTTTTTAAAAGCCAACTTCATAAAACCAACAAAAATCTTCATTGCTGCCTAAAGCTGCACAGCAAGCAAGGCTTAACTCTTAGAAACACATTACAGAAAGGTGTTGCATTATGCAATTTAGCTATGATGTTGAAAGAAGCTTTCCTTTTTGGATAAAACTGCCCAATATTTGCAAACATTGCATTGCAAGCTGACAGAAAAAAAAAAAATTCCTTTTT
>WAAG01026354.1:0-10281 GCA_013390105.1 Tichodroma muraria | reverse complement strand
AGCCCCAGTACAGCTCCCAGTACCCTCAGTACAGCTCCCAGTACAGCTCCCAGTACCCTCAGTACAGCTCCCAGTACAGCTCCCAGTACATGTCCCAGAGCTCCCAGTACAGCTCACCGCCCGCCCCAGTCCCCACTGGGCGGACCTCGAGACCAAGCCCCGCCCCCTGACATTAACCCCGCCCCGATCAGACCACGCCCACGAATAGACCACGCCCCCGTCCCCGCCGCGTCCGTCCCCAAGACACAGCGACCACTTCCCCTCCCGGCAGCCCGTTTCGCTCTCTGATTGGTCAGGACAGCCGCCGCTCACCGCGCTGACCAATGGGCGAGCAGAACGCCGCGCGGGGGGGCGGGCGTTCCGCTTCTTCCGGCCCGGTCGGTGCCGTCGGCGCGGCCTGAGCGGGGGAGGCGGCGCCGGCACCGGGATCGGGATCGGAATCCGGATCGGGATCGGCTCCGGTACCGGGGCCATGTTCCGCCGCAAGCTCTCGGCGCTCGACTATCACAACCCCGCCGGCTTCAACTGCAGGGGTGAGGGGCTGCGAGGGGGCCTGGCCGCGGCTTGGAGCAGCCTGGGCTGGTGGGAGGTGTGGGATGGGCTTTGAGGCCCCTTCCCACCAAACCATTCCATGATTCCATGACTAAAGCTCATCCAGAGGCAAAACACCCCAGCTGGGTTTAGAGGGAGCCGTGACACCCCAGAGCTGTGGCCTCCTGTGCCACCCAATGTGAACGTCCCTGTTGCGCCACAGCCTGGGAATTGCGGAATTCCGGCCCCCAAATAACGGGATTCGGGGTCAGCGAGCAAGAGGAGTCAGCAGGGAATGGAAAAAAACGTGCAGTTTTTCATTTATGTAATATTTATACGATATTTATGCCGTGGTTTTTGTGAGGAATTGGGGATTAGTGCTACGTGTGTCGTGCTTGTGCCAAAAGCAGAGACTCAAATCCTCTATTTTCACCTTTCTTTCTGTGCTTCATAAGTTATAGTTATATTCTCAATAAAAATGATCTGTTGGCTGATGCCTTTAATGAGGCCAGTCAGTTACAGCCAGTTTGAAAAATGAAGAACACTCAGGGATGATTTTTGGTCAGAAGATGCACAATTTTAGTGTTTGTTTGTTTTTTTTTATATGTAAGTGTGGGGTTTTAGTGATTGAAGTGCTCAGATATGTCAAGATTTGTATGAACCGGATCAAAACTTAAGATGTTTTTTTAATTCCTGATGCGTTTCCTCCTCCCCACAGATGAAACAGAGTTCAGGAATTTCATTGTCTGGCTCGAGGACCAGAAAATCAGACACTACAAGATCGAGGACCGAGGGAATCTGAGGAACATCCACAGTGAGGACTGGCCCAAATCCTTTGAGAAGGTATTTCCTTGCTCCAAACGAGTGTTGGTGTAAATGATCTTTCAGCTGCTGTAGCTGTGGAAGGGAAATAACTCTGGATATTTGTCCTGTGACATTTCTAGGAATTTCAATGTATCACTGAAGCCAAGCTGAGGGAGTTCATTACAATGGGAGAATTTTGTGCATAGTTTTCCTTCAGCTTTGTTTCTTTAATAGGTGGAGTATCCATCCTGATCTGGTTTGTTCGGGGTTTTTTTGGCCTGATTTCATTCAGCTCTTGAAGCAGAGAGAAGACTGACTGCAAATCAACACATTTTTTCTGCATTAATGCTCCTCCTGTACCAAAAGGAGAGGGATGAGGCTCCTGCAGGCCTTGCCAGCATGTGGGGGGAAGCTCATCCCTGCACCTCCTGTCGTTCCAGATGGATTTTCTGGATCCAGATGGACTCTGGGTGATCTCTGTGCTCCTGAGCATTTGCAGCCACCACAAGGCCCTTGAGTTTTTCCTCTTGGTTCCCATTTCCCTGCTCTGTAATTCCCAGTGCTCGTTCATCCCAGCTTTTTTTCCTCTCCTGGGAACACTTGCTTTGCTCACTGCCCAGCAGTTGCAGTGCTCGGGGGGAGCCTGAATTATTCCAATACCCTGTGGATAAATGGGAATATCTGGAATTCCTGGCAGCTGGTGCTGTTGTGGTGCCTTTCCTGGCTTGGTGAGAGTGTCCTTATCTCCATAATTTCCAGGGAATCCCTGCTTTCCAGCCCCTGGTATCATTTTCCCAGCTGTGTGGCACTTCTGTCCCTGCAGCAAAGGGACACAATAGAATCTCACCACGTCCTGGTTTTTGGGAGCCTTGGCAGCAGCCAGGGCTGGAACTCCTGTTCTGGGACAGAACCTCAGCCTGTTTTGCCCTCTCTTGTTGTACAAAACCCCTAAAAAAGGGAAAATTACTTCTGCTGCTCCAGGGAATCCTCTGGTTTGTGGAAGCCTTAGGTGGCTCCATTCCAGGTGGGAAGGCTTTGTTCCAATCTGTTCCCCCTTCCCTTGTTCCGTTTGCTCTGTGGCATGAGCAGAGAGTAAAGCAAGGGCGTTTTGCCTTCTCTGGGTGCAGTCTGACAATAAAAAACACGCATTAAAAAGGGAATTCCATTTCCAGGTGTCAGACTTGGGCTAGAGGTGGATTGGGACACTCCGACACGGATCAGATGCCACAGCAGGAATTTCACAGTGACACCTCGTGTTAATTAATCTTTTCTGTGTGGCCTGTGGGAAAGTGGCTGTTCCCACAACAGTTCTGTGCTCCCAGCTGGTTCTCCAGGTCACTCAAATCCATTTGTTTTCTCTTCTTTTTGCTCCCCAGTACATGAAAGATGTGAACTGTCCCTTCAAAATACAGGAACGACAAGAAACGGTGGATTGGCTTCTTGGCTTGGCTGTGAGGCTGGAATATGGAGATAATGGTATGAGGGAATCCATTTAATATCTCAGAATGGGAGGGGAATGGGGGTTTCTGATTAATTTCACAGAATCCCTGGACTGGTTTGAGTTGGAAGGGACCTTAAAGATCCTTAAAGGTGGGCAGGGACACCTTCCACTATCCCAGGTTGCCCCAAGCCCTTTCCAGCCTGGCCTTGGACTCTTCTAGGGATCCAGAGGGAGCCACAGCTTCTCTGGGCAGCCTGTGCCAGGGCCTGCCCACCCTCCCAGCCAGGAATTCCTTCCCTTTGGTTTGGAGGAACTTTGCAGCATTCCCAGAGTGGGGTCACTCCCTCTGTTCCTTGGAGCATCCGTTCCACGTTCCATTTACCTTGGAGACAGTTTCACCTACACCTTTATTGTCAAAGCTGTGCTGTCCCTGTGCTTTGGGACAGCTCCACCCACTGTCCAGCCTTCCTGGGAGCCTTGCTAGAGCTGGGAATTCAAGGGCAAAGAGCAAAATGTGTCGTCTCGTCCTTGAAGCCTTCCTGTATTTTCTTGCTCTTTTTTCTGGAGAATCACAGAGAGATTTGGATTGAAAGGAACCTGTAAAGACCTTCCAGTCCAGGCCCCTGGGCAGGGCCATATCCAGCCGGGCCAGGTTGCTCCCAGCCCCCTGCAGCCTGACCTGGAACACTTCCACAAAGGATGTCCTGCACTTCTGCAGGTGCTTCAGGTAGTGCTTCAGCAAGTCGGGGTTTTCCTTCAGCCGGGAGAGCAGCTGGGAGGTCTTGCAGGAGCATCCATCCTTCCTGCCAGATCCCTGGAAGGCACAGGGTGACAGCGTGGTGACAGGGTCAGAGGGACCTCAGGCCTGGCTGGGCTGCCCCAGGGAGCAGCTTGTATGGGAATCATGGAATGCTTTGGGTTGAAAGGTCCCTTAAACCCCACCTCATTCCAGTGCCCAGGAATGCTAATGCAGGACCTGGTTTTCTCCACAGTGGCCAGGACCCACCTCTGCCTGCTGGGGCTGGGCACAGCCTGGGAAGGCCCTTCCTTGTCCCCGTGGGCTCCTGGCAGCACCCTCCCTCCTGCCCCTACCCCTCCCTCACCTTTCTCCAGTGGGTCCTGGCTTTCCTGCTGAGGAAAACTGCCAGGAGCAGCAGGCACAGGGCAGCGATGCTCCAATAAAGCACCTCTGGCATGGTGATGCCCTTGTGGGCACTGCCCTTCTTCTCCAGCTCCAGGGGGGGCACATCCCACACCAGGGTGGCCCAGGAGGGAGGGCAGGAGCGGGTGGTGCCGCTGGGGTAGAAGCAGCTGAGCCCAAGGGCCACCAACAGGAGCTGCTCCAGGCTGGGCATCCCACTGGGATCCTGCTCAGGCCTTCCCTGTCTGGCACCTGGAGCTCTGCAGGGTGGGGACGTGAGTTGTCACCCCCACTCTATCACCAAATGTGCTGTGATGTCACAATGCCCTTGCGCACTAAGTGCCATGGGCAGGGACACCTTCCCCCACGTAATTTCACACTGGTTTTAGCTTTTCATCAAAATCAGGCAGTGTCAAAAGTATATTTCAGTTCTTTAAAAAAATAAAGCACAATTTCGTGTGCTTGTTTCCACCCCATACTCAAGAGGAACTGTTTCTTTCCAGCTCCCACAGCACTGGAGCAGCATAATTGCATTTGTTATTTTATTTCTGGATAGAGCCAATCCCACTGTAGATATTTATCCCCTTCTCCCTGTGGGATTGCCTTTATGAGAACTTCCTCTGAAGTGTATTAAATGCATTATATTTAGTACTACATTTATTCAGAGAAGTTATTCTTAGACCCCCTTTTTTTTTTTTTTTTTTTAACCAGGAGTGGATGTGGAACCCTTGGGAACTAGGACAAGGTTATGAAAAAGTGGTGTTGAATCTCCCCACTCACAGCAGTTCTGTCTCCTTGTGGAGATGAGTGGAATACAAATGTAATTACTGGTGGCAAAATAACAACACCCAAAGTGCTGTTTTTCCATTACCTTTAATTCCTGCAGGGCTGAGCTCTGCCCTGGACAGGGATGAGATATAAATACCTATGATGTGATTCTCAGTCCCTCACGATGGGCAAAATGAGCTGCCTGTTCCTTGGGGTTGTGTGAAAAAGGAGGAGTTCGGGAGATTCCATCCCCCAAAGGCTTGGAAAACTCCCGTGCGGGCTGTGAAACAAACCCTGAGCTGGAAGTGTTTTATTTGCTCAGCAGGACCACCATCATCCCCTAATTCTTGATCCCTGGCAGTGGAGCTGATGGATTTCAGAAGTGGCAGATCTGGGAGATGCAGCTTGTTCAGCTTCCTGGGGTGAGGCTGTGGTGGAGAGCATCCTGCCCTGTGTAAAAGTGTGGAGCAGGCTCTGAGGCTGCTCCTGGAACCTCCCTGCAGGTGGAAGCTCCTGGGGCAGCCCACTGGAGTGGCAGCTTTTGGTCTCATTAATGAGGAGCTCCAAAATCCCAGTTCATAAGCCCAGAAATCTCAGTTTATAGTCCCACAAGGCTCTTGGGCAACCACCACACCCCAAAAATCCAGCTGTAACGGCACAGCTCCGTGCTAAACCACGAGTTAGTTCTTTTTGCCATTAGCCCTGATGATATTTGTGTTTGCCTCCACATTTTGCAGCTGACAAGTACAAGGATTCCACCCCTGATGGTGCAAAAAACGCTGACAACACAGCAAAAAATGCAGAGCCACTGATTAACCTGGATGGTGAGTGTGCCACGAGCTCCTGGGTGGGGGTGTGCTCCCTGTCCCGTGTTCCTCAGACTGGAAATTGGTTAATCCCGTTGATTAGTGATGCAGATTGTTTTTAGAGCCCCATTTAAATTCAGGAATTTAAGATTAATTTAGGAATTTATTATGTATTTATTAAATATATTTATTTTAGGACTTTAATTTCCCATTTTAGGGATGCAGAGCTGGACGTTTACATTGCTCTGTAAACTGTAATTACTTCTTGTGGGTGAGGGAGAAGTAGCAAGATGCCTTAAAAAAATAAAAATATCCAAGGAAACATGATGGCAGGCTGGTTGCTTCCATGCTGTCAGGGTTTTCATGTTGGCTCAGTCTTCCCCAGCTGTTCTGTCATGATAATTTTTATATTTTTTTCCTGCTAGTCGCAGTCACAATAAATCAAAGTGGTGGGAAAGAGCTGCTAAAATCAACCCTAAATCTTCCAAATCCTTTTCCATTCCCCCATCACTGAGAAGGCAGGGATTGATCCTGCCCTCACCAGCAGCAGAGTTCTGCTCTGCAGGGACAAAAAGATACAAAATAATAAAAAAGTACAAATAATGCACAGAAGAGAATATCTGCCTGTAATTTGCTTTATTTTCAAACATTTCACCTGGTTATGTAGCCCAGTGCTGATTGCTCTGTAGCCAAATTGTTTCCTCACTGCTGTGAGGATTCCATGGCCTTGGAATTGTGGAATTAAGATTGGAAAAGCCCTCTAAGATCACTGAGCCCAGCACTGCCACATTCACCACTAAATAATGTCCCCAAGTGCCACATCCTTGTTTTTTTGAACACTTCAAGGATGCTGAGGAATTGCCCTTGTCCATCCTTAAGAGCAGCCCAATACCGTGGAGTCCAGGAAGTCAATTCTGCCTGGAATTAGTTAAACCAAAAGAGATTACCATTTATTTTTAATGGTAATCCTTAATTTTTCCAGTGAATAATCCTGATTTCAAGGCTGGAGTGATGGCTTTGGCTAATCTGCTTCAGATCCAGAGACATGATGATTACTTGGTGATGCTCAAGGTGAGTTCCACACTTTTCCATTTTTCCTTCTTTTCCCCAGTGCCTGATGTGTATTCACAGCTTGAGGTGTAGTTACTGATAAATATGAATTTTAAAGCAGAGATAGGAAAAAAAACCAAAGCATCTCTGTGTCTTTTCGAGCAGATAAGAACATGGAAGCTAAATCATGGAAATTCATGCAGGGAGATTTATCCTGGTAAACAATTTTAGCTGAGTTCCTTAAGGAACATCCTCCAAGGAGATGATTCTGTTCCAGTGCTGGAAATTAAGAGAAACTTGAAAATTTAAAAGTTAATGATGCCAGGGATGTTTTAAAACAACATCTGAGGGAGGAGCTGCAGTAAAAAGTTTCTTCTTTCTTTTGGTCCTATGAACTCTTTACTCCTTGTCATTATTCAATTTAATTTCGTTTTGGCAATTAATTTATGCTTTTAAATGCACTAATTAAGCTAATTAATTTTGTAAACCATCTTTTTTATGCCTGTAAGAAAATTTCTGACTTTCTGGTGGAATTCTACAGATTCGGGGTCAAACCCATACTGTAGTTTTTTTTTAATAAAAAATACATTATTGATGAGAGTGTAAAATGCCAAGATCCTACTTGATCATGTCATAATAATGTGAATAAACTTAGTTTTATTTGGAATTAAAATAAAAGCATTTCACTGAAGAAAAAAAAAAACAACATCAAGTTCTGTTCAGGACAATAGTTGTGATATTTGCTAAACTTATTTTGGAGAAACCAAAAGCTGTGGTGTTACACAGTTTTTGGGTATTGGAGTTTATTTATTTTAAGTCTGTAGCTCTTGGAAGAGTATTATGGTAGCTTGGTTTCTTAAGGAATTCTCAGTCTGCAGTTATTCCATCCGTTTTTTTTCCTCCTTCTCTCCAGTATGGTTTCCTACTTTCCCTTCCCAAAATATCCTTCTTTAAAGGAGCATGGAGATCTCATACATCAACCCCCTACCAAAAAACACCTCAAAACCCCCCAAAAATCAGCGAAAAGGGATTTCAGGTAGGGAGAGCCCTGGGTGTGGTGATATTGGGGATTTGCAGCATGAATGAGCTCAGCTTTTATCAAAATTCCTTCAGATCTTCTCCCAGGGCTGGCAGACTTTACTGGGTGTATAATTCTGCATAAATGTATTTACACTTCTGTCACTATTTCCACGTCACTTTTTTTCCAGACAGATTTGGGCAAAACCAGCCCGAATTTTCTTGCTTTTAATTCCAGTTAAGAGTGGATTCCTGCAGTGAACATCCACATTCCAGGGACAGTGCAGAGCTGGTTTTGGGGTTGAGATGATGGTATTAGAAGGTGTCAACCAAACTCTTTAATTCTCCCCCACAATAAGCAGGTTTGCAGGGAATTTCTGATCCCTCTCCAGGCTTGGACACTCAGGAGGGGATGTTTTGGGAGAGCCAGAGGGTGCAGGCACACCACAGACATCTGGCCAGGCTGAGCAGAGATTTACATCCCAGTTTCTTCATTTAAACCTGGCAAGTTGATCAGAAAGCATCTGTGGGACACAGTTGGATGTTTCCTAATGCCAAAGGCACTTGGAATTCTCTTCCACAAGGTCTGGTTTCACTGCTGGAATTAAACTCCCCATCAAACCATTCCTTTGTCCAGGCCACTTCCTTCAGTGACAGATTTCCAGAAGTATTTAAGTGACAACTTTCTGGTATCAGCTCAACTTTAATCATGACCAAAACTGGGAGAAATCCTGGGGGAGAAACACGGAGCTGCTTCTGTCACTTTTGGCTGCTCATCGGGGAGAGTCTGAGGAATGTGTTCGACAGAGCCAGTCCTTCTTTCCTGTGGAAATCTGCCTGCATGGTATTCCTGCAGTTATTTTTGGAGGCATTTGGAGCTGTAGGTATCAGTAACTGATAGCTCTGATAGGATTTCACCCCGTGTGCTGGAGCCAGGGAAAACAGATGAGCACCAAGATTGTCAAAGTCAAGGCTGCTCTTGTTCCCAAGGCTAAAATTAATTCCTTTCTGCTCTCAGTCTTTTCCAATCCTGCCTGGGAAGCCTTGCTCCAGCTTTCTCTGCATATGGGAGGTGGTTCAGCACCTCCTAAAGGATGCTGGCAGCAGGATTCCCTTCCCAGGGCAGCATTTCATTCCCAANAAAACTCTCCCAACCATTCCCAGCACTGCCAAGGCCACCGCTGCCACGTGTCCCCAAAACCAGCTTTGAAATCCCTCCAGGGATGGGGACTCCACCACTGTGAAACCCTTTCCAATGCCTGTCCACCCTTCCCAGGAAGAAATTTTCCCTGATATCCAACCTAAACCTGCCCTGGCACAGCTTGAGGCCGTTTCCTCTTGTCCTGTCTCTTGTTCCCTGTGAGAGGATCCCGACCCCACCTGGCTCCTCCCTCCTGAGCCTCCTTTTCTCCAGGCTGAAAATCCCAAGCTTTCCAGGCTATTCCTTGTATTTTGCAGCTTCTGACCCAGGAGGGGGCAGGAATTAATGGTGTGAAATCAGTGTCCTTGTCACTTCTGGTTAAGCTGCCTTGCACACCTGGGTGAGATCACACGTGCCAAGATTATTCCTAAATGGAAAGATTTAAGGGCTGNTTCAGCACCTCCTAAAGGATGCTGGCAGCAGGATTCCCTTCCCAGGGCAGCATTTCATTCCCAAAGCAGGATTTCCTTCCCGGAGAAGCTGCATTGCTGCGGAGTTAAAGGTGTGAGAACTCAGGAAAAGAAGATTGGTGCTGCTGCTGCTTTGGGGTTGTGATCAGCTCATTTTGNTCGCAAAACTGGGTTTGAGGTTATAATTTTGGCTCTCTTTCCCTTGGAATTACTGAGAAATGCCTCAAGACATGAATTAATTCCTGTCCCCTTTCCATGTTTTTCCCAGGCAATTCGGATTCTGGTTCAGGAGCGCCTGACACAGGATGCCATAGCCAAAGCCAGCCAGTCCAAGGAGGTTTGTACCCATGGCCAGGGTTAATTATTCCATGTTAATTAATGAAGATAAAGCTCTGTCCCCTCAATCAAAACCAGTTCTGTTCCAACATTTCATTTAGGAGCATGGTGGGAACTTCATTTATCCCAACCATCCTGATTCCAGCAGGTCCGGGGGATGGTGGAGAGCAGTGCACAAAGCTGCTTTTGTTCCATTTGAATACAAATACACCTGTGTGAGAAATCATGGAATCGCTCTTCCCTGAGCTGTTTTCCAGAGGATTATCCTGACTGTTCAGTGCAGCAGGCCTGTAGTGTGAGGAGGAATGCATGACCTGGCTTTTCCTTGAAATTAGCAGTGTTGGCTGCATGAAGAGGTTGAAATATTCCTTGTATGGAGTGTTTTGCTTTATACGGACACCTCGTATGTGTTCAAGGAATGGGATGGTGGAAATCCATCTCCTCCCTCCTCTCTTCCCTGAAAAAGGAGTGGTGAAGGGAATTTCTGCCCTTAAACTCAGATTTTTGCAGAATTCTTCACTAACAACGAGCTGTGTGTTGGGAAGATGTTCCAGGGGATGACTGTGGGTTTTTAGTTTGTGATTTCCTCATCATTCCAGATCTCTCCAGCATTTGGCAGAGCTGGGAAAGGCTGGGAAAAGCAGCCTCACCTACCCTGCAGGTATATGAGGACGAGTGTCCCTGCTGAATCAGCTGGATCTGCTCAAAGAGCCCAAATTCCTTCATTTTTTTTGGCAGCTGCTCACAACAATCCATTATTTATTTATTTATTTGTT